>JAPYZI010004218.1:0-14481 GCA_030523105.1 Ophioninae sp. A BG-2022a
GCCAAATAAATAAAAAATAATAAATATTTTTGAATTTTTGAGAAATACGTGTTTTTTTTATTTGTTTAAACCTATCATATTCCAAAGTAATTAAACATTGTATGATCTTGGGCTACACAAGGGGTTCATTGACCCGGCCACATCGATCATCGTCAATGTACCGATAGTTTTCAAGAAGCTTGCACACCTTTTTTTCAAAATTAGAGCTTTTATTTCGAGGTACAAAAACTTAATTGTTATCAATATTACTTAGAGAATCATTATTCTAATTACATATAGTGGTTAATCAATACTATACACATTCTTATCAATAAATATATCCATAATATTCAATTTTTAAATAAAATGATTATTGAATAAATGATTGAATAAACATATTTGTTTTATTTTACCATTCACACTTTTTTTCGTTGTCAAAACTAAAAAAGTAAAAACCTTACTCGATAAAATCCCAAATTTCACGATATCACGATCCATATACAAAACATTTTTTAATTTCTCCAGTCATAAGTCCCCTATTTGGATAAAATGAATAATCTTGTTTCTCCTCTTCGTAATCTTAATGCTTTATCTTCGAGTTTTCGTTCGAGGCTTATTTTCAATTTTCTTCATTTATCTCCTCGAAATCCGACATGGCCAATATCACTTGGGGAAGAGGAGCACGTAGTTGCAACGATAGTAACATCGCACGTGTGTTATTCTCTGTTCCATCGTTTTACGAGGACGGTAAGGGAAGACTGGGTTCCAGGAGGGATGAAGGGTTCAAGGAGGAGGATAACTGGTGTATTATACAGTAACACATCGCTACAAGGGCATCGTGTGTAGGCACGAGTGTGGCAAAACGACGAGGTTGCTTCGAGAAAAATCGAGGTTGTGTAGGTATCGCTCCGTCGACGGAGAGTGGACGACGCCGTTGCGCGGCCTCATCCATCACGTATAAAAGTCGCGCCGGCCGGTCGTGCGAAGTCCGCGGGTTTCTGGGCCAGGCCCCAAGGGAAAACTATATACCCCCACAAAAATCCAAACCCGTTCAACCTTTCCTCTTGACACTTCACCCAGGGATACGCGCCAACAATTCTTTGTACCGGCGACAACGTCCATTAACTACGTATGTATATACAGGGTGACCGCTGAATCGACCCTGTTTCTTCGAACGAATTATTCTAGAAGTCATTTGAATCAAATTGAGTCCTTTCAACCAGGGGTCAAAATTTAGTTATTACTGAGATAAAAACGTTTCACAATTTTTCGAAATTTTTCTAGCTTCCGGTTAAAAATGGATGAAAAAATACTTTTTTGTTAACGTTCGATTGATACTTTTCTCAAAGCTGGAGAATTATTACATTGAATGATTGAAAATGCTTGAAATTCTCGTAGTTGCAAAAATCATGAACAATTTTTATTAACCACGTATGTAGTTTCAGGGCGACCGCTGAATCGACCTGTTTCTTCGAACGAATTATTCTAGAAGTCATATGAATCAAATTGAGTCCTTTCAACCAGGGATTAAAATTGCGTAGTTATAAAGTAAAAATTGTTTTTCGATTTTTAGAAATTTGATAGACTGGTCATTAAAAACGAACAAGTATAAAAAAAATACTTTCTCCAAATATTCAATTGATACTTTTCTAGAAGCTTATAAATGATGAATAATGGCATTTCAAAAATGCATGCCTGCATAATCTGATTAACAAAAAATATTCCATTTAAAATCTTTTATTGATGAAATTATGCAAATTACAGAAAACATTTTTTTTACTTATTATTAATTTTTCAGTATTGAGAAAAGTATCAACTAAATATTCAGATCGCAGTTTTTTAAAAATAATTTATTTTTTATCACAAGCTTAACAATTTCTAAAAAAAATCTAAAATCATCAAAAACTCAGTAATTGCTCTATTTTGACCTCCAGTTGACAGAATTTAATTTGAACCATATGACCTTTCGAATGACCCCGTCCAAGGAATGGGGCAAATTGCCGGTCACCCTATATCCACGTAAATAACAATTATCTAATTAATTACCTAATTGATCAAACTAAAGTACCGTTAAATATATAAATAAATATAATCAACTCTCCGCGGTAACTTGGCATTGAAAAGAACCGGACCACAACTTTTAATCATAACTGCATTTGTCCTTAATTATCGTTCTTTATTTCCAGTCTAATTTTTCGTAATTATCATTCTTCCTCTCACTCCGAAACGACTCTTTTAAGGAATAAGAATAAATGCTTTTTGTAAAACGACGACTATGGAGTATACTATTTTTTCTTTAAATATTTATACTTCAAGAGATAACCTTGAAATTTCATGAAAAATAATTGAAAATAAAAATATTTTTTTATTTATTTCAGTAAAAGAAAAAGTGATTTGTACGCACTGATCCCTTACGGATAATAATAGAATAGTATTGTAAATCCGATAAAAATTAATAATTGGCGGGTAGAAAGGAACGAAAAAAAAAAACAAAAAAAAAAAAAATTACAGAAGCTAATTGGTAAAACAGTAAAATCAAAAGACTCATTTAAAAATCGAAGTGTTACGAGGGGGTTCGAGCGAAATAAGTTATCAGGCAGGTGTCCTCGAAGCGAGTAATGATGCTGTCGCGGCTTTTTTTACGAGCAACGAATAGGCTACGTCGATCTTGGGTAATACAGAACGAAAGGGAGAAAAGAAGGAAGCTCAACGACCAGCCAACGTTCCGGAAGCCCCGGAGAAACTTCAAATTTGCATGAGCAACAGCAGCGCTACCTATAAAACGAATTAATTGCTTCAGGGAGTAGACCAAGACGACGAGTTTTCGCTCGTCCCTTCTCGATCGACGCCGAACGAAAAGAGCGAGAGAAAGAGGGAAAGAAAAAATAAAAAAAAATTAAAAAAACGACCGTATACGGTTTCCCAATGGAAGCACGAAATCGCAAGAATTATACTTTATTTCATTTCTCAGATGGAAGGAGGG
The DNA here is from genome assembly GCA_030523105.1 of Ophioninae sp. A BG-2022a. NCBI lineage: Eukaryota > Metazoa > Arthropoda > Insecta > Hymenoptera > Ichneumonidae > Ophioninae sp. A BG-2022a. The sequence continues at coordinate 2,963 of JAPYZI010004218.1, forward strand.
AGGAGGGGGGGGGGTGATAGCAACAGGCATTTTGAGACGGATGAACGTGAAATTGTACGCGTGCATAGTTTATACATTTTTCTAAAAGCCCAATTCCTAATGAAGCCCAAGTTACAAACAGAAAAACTACAAATTCAAACGAGTTTTCAATATTACTTAGTTAATCTTTATTCCAATTATATTTAGTGATTAATCAGCACTATACACGCTGCTATGAAAATTTAAGTTTAAAATTAAAGATTATATATATTTTTTTATATTTATTTTTTGTACGAAGTTACAACGGCCTTATTAGGAACAGTGGTACGAATAAGTACCACTGTTCGAATAATACGCTTTTTAAAAAAAGATTATAGTTAATAACGATCGTTGTTTTCTGACTCAAAATTATTATTAATAAGTTTATTATTGAATAAATGATTAAATAAACATGTTTCTTTTATTTCAAGATTTATAGTTTTTTTTTTTTGTCATAAGTAATAATTACAATAAATGAGAAAACAAAGCTATTTGAAAAAGAATCCCACTATTACGGTTTGAAAAGAATTATTTTTTATGCTTTTTCTTGTACTTTGAAAAATATGCATAATAAAAATGATTTCATAGTTTATAAAATTGACAAAGTTACAGCACTTTTCGTAGGACACTGTAGAGGCAGCCCTTTTCGTAAAAAGAAATCCATTATTTTGTGGAAACCACGAAATAATGGATTTCTTTTTACGAATAATAATGAGTGTAGTATAATATCGAGTGTAGTAAAAAGAAATCCATTATTTTGTGGTTTCCACAAAATAATGGATTTCTTTTTACGAAAAGGGCTGCCTCTACAGTGAAAAAAGAAATCCATTATTTTGTGGAAACCACAAAATAATGGATTTCTTTATCTGGAATAATGGAATAATGGAAAAATAAATCCATTATTCCATTATTAATAATGGAATAATGGAAAAAAGAAATCCATTATTTTATGGAAACCACAAAATAATGGATTTCTTTTTACTACACCCAATATTATTCGCTTAACGTTTTTGATTGCCGAATTCATCCACAGGACTTGTACCTTCAAAAGCACAACGATTAATACGATAAAATGCTTGTTTCGCATTTCTCTCCAGATGTCTCATGAAGAGGAGGTCCGTATCGATTCAGCTTCACCAAAAATTACTCATGGCGATTCATTGGAATAATAGAAGACGTTTATTACTAGTTTGATGGACATTCGAGGGAAGCAAACTTTAGCCTGCACATTCAACTTTATCGGGACTGACTATCCGTAACTATATATATATATATATACACACAATTTAGCTCGGACATCGAAAGTGAGATCATATATTATACAAGAACTCCGAAATTTCCGATTGATCGATCGAGTACGGCCATTCAGCGTTCGGAAATCGCAAATCGAAATTTCGAATTTACTCGTACAAGCTAAATTGCATCCAAAAAGGTAGAGAACCAGCGAGGGAAGCAAGTACAGGGAAAGGATGATAACATCAGAGAGTTTTGGAGAGTCAGCTTAATAGTTATAAGCCCTGAACGTTCAATAGGTAACGATGAAGAGTAAGCTGTACCTGACGTAGCGAGATTCGTTTCTAAACATCCTTGATATCGATAGGGCACCTCCAGGGAAAACCCTTTATACCTATCCATGGCGCTGCACTTCTATAAATTACAAGAAAGTCGACGCACCGTAAAATCATTTACAACTTTCAATCGTTAGCATCAAATGCTGACCTGAAAAAGATTATTCTTGTTGAAATTTAATTCATAAAAAATGGTACAGAAAGTAAATTATTCGAAAAAGGTATTAAAAAAATTGTTCTTATAAATACTTAATTCGTAAACAAAAGGTTGGAGAATACGAAATGATTAAAAAAAAAAACACGTAAAAGATTATTTTTATGAACACTCAATTCTTAAAAAAGGGTAAAAAATAAAAATGATTAAAAAAGGGCTAAAAATGATTATTCTTGTAAAAATTTAATCCCTCAAAATTTAACGGTAAAGAAAAAAAAATAATTCGTGCCATTTGGGTCAAGTGTGCGCGCTTTATTATTCGAATGATCGTCAAGCTTCAAAAATAAGGGTTACAATCATAAAACTGTACTGGTCGAAAAGGGTATTTACGTAACTGATAATCGAATTCAGATACTTTAGAGTAAACCTTTACACTTGTTAAAGAAAAAAAAAATCAATCAAAAACACTCAAAATTTCAGGGCGATAAGTAGTCCATTTTTTAAAATTGTTAATAAATAAATGCACAAATAAATAAAATTCGAATAAAGTAAGAAAGTTATCTGCACATAAGTTGTAAACCTTCTGAATAGATAATAATTTTTTATTTAAAAAACTTTGAATAATTATGCTTGCAGCATAATAACAAATTATCTCCACACTACATCTGGAGATAATTACTTATTATTAGATTATCTCCTAATTAATAATCTAATAACAATAATCTATTAACTAATTACTTATTATTAGATTAATTCCAAATTAATAATATAATAACTAATTAGTTAGTTATAATATTATTAATTCGAAACAATTCGAGATAATTAGAAATTAGCGAGACTTAGAGATTGACTTTACCAAACCATCAACAATCAAGTTTGTTCAAAATAAAGTTATCGTCTCTGCACAAAACATGACCACTAATCTACCCCAATAAGACACCAGAAAAAAGCCCATAATTCTAACAGCACAATATATAACCTCAAAATGTTTACTCATCGTTACGATAAACTGAATTCCTGCCATGAATATAATTAATTCACCTGAATTTTAGTTTTGGCGATTTTTTAAGGTGGCGGAACAATCAATTCTCGAACCATCCATTTCGTTTTAAAAAAAAAGAAAAATTTGAACGTCGCTTTTGATTATCGAAACTAATTTTTCATTCACGCTCGTGTAACTTGCTGCAGTGAACCACCAACCACCCTCGGCCCGTTTGGAGATAAAGAGGATCCGCGCACTCACCAATCGCGTATGGTAACCCCCAATGACTCTGATAATTGCCGAATTTTTCCAAATACTTCAATTTATTTATTGAATCGATATCAAACTTTGGTATTACTATTTATATGGCTAATATTACATTTCATAGCACATTTACATATTTTCACAACCCATAAATGCTACGAACTTTTTTTTACGATGCAAGGCTAATTTCAGTCCTTTTTTTACGTAAACTGCAATAATTTTCATTTTGTTTTTGCTGTGCGAAAAAAAATCAAATCCAGCAGAAAACACAGATATTACGTAAGTTGAAAAACTTTTACAGAAAATCTTAAATATTTTTACCATTTTGAAAATATATTCGTGACAAGAATGCTATTATTTTGTAAAAACGAAATAAACTTCGAAGTTTTTAAAGACGATGCTTATTATTTTTGTTATTTCAACAGATATTACGTAATTTTATTTTTTTTATGTTGCTTTATGAAAGATGTTTAAATTGTAATCGTAACAAATGCCTAATTGATTTCGAAGATTTTATTTCAATTTTTTTTTAATATTTTGAATCTTGAGTACGTACATCTAGACCAGGTTACTTCTAAGCTTGCAATTCTCTCGGATGAGAAAGATTTCTTCAAATGGGAAATATGACGATTTTCGTTGAAGGTGCGTTATTGAAAACCTGGTAATAAGATTAGCAAACGCTAGGATTCAAATGCACGTGACACCCAATTCGAGGGTTGGGTGTCGTAGTGATGGGATTGGATATTTATTTTCAATTCTTTACCTGCTTCGGTTATTTTTCCTATTTTCGGTTCTTTTCCTGCTTCATTGGTAGGAAATCCGTTCCAGTCAATTGAAATTGAAAGGTGAATCCGTATCTACTAAGATAACCTTTTTTTACCTCGAATTAATTGACGCTGCTCCTGAATTAAAATCTTTGCCATCCTGCACATTTTATTTCGTTCGAAGAAGTACCTGAAATCCTACTTTCATACATTACGAAATGGCAAGAGGGAATGATAAAGACCGAGCGCTAGGAGAACGTCGAAGAAAGTGGGCAAAAGATAAGATCGGTGAAAGTGGCAGGTGGAAAAAAGGAAAAAGAAAAGAAAAATTACAAGAAAAGTGATTCTCGTTGGGACGTCGATTCGCTTCTTCGGAGATTTCTCGTATCTTGAGAAATGCTAACTTCGCTTCGAACCGGAGAAGATAAAAGCCTCGGATCATTTAGCGAATTAACAATTATAATACGCGATTAGGATTCCTCGTCGTTAGCATAAGAGAAGAGAAAGGAACGTCACCGCGGGACAGTAGTGAAAAGTTTGAGTGTCCGAAGTACCGAGGCTGGAATTAATTCTCGCAAGCATTTCCTCTCGTACCGACAATTGCTGGTCCTCGTCTTAGACACTTTAGAAGTAAAAAAAAAAAAAAAAGTACGATTTGCAAAGTTTCTGCGCTTGCAGGCTTCGTTTCTTCATTTCAATTTGGCTAGCTTAGTCAATTCGTTGTGGAATCTTTGGGGTGGGGTAGGAAACTCAAACTTCGATTGACCAGAAGTCGCAAAATTCCGAATTTTAATATTCCAAAACTACAAATTTCGTATAGCTCATGCCAGCAAAAGCTTTACGAAATTCGTAGTTTCGGAATATTAAAAGACGTTTTCTATTAAAATTTTCTTAATTAAATTTAAATTAATTTATTGATTAATAAATAAAATTAATTAATTCATTAATTAATGTAATTAAAATTAGAGCTCATGCTAGCAAAAGATTTGCCAAATTCGTAGTTTCGGAATATTAAAAGACGTTTTCTATTAAAATGTTCAAATTAAATTTAAATTAATTAATTAATTATTTGATCAAATTAATTCATTCATTAATTGATGTAATTAAAATTAGATCTCATGCTAGCGAAAGATTTGCAAAATTCGTAGTTTCGGAATATTAAAATTCGGAATTTAGTGCCTTCTGGGGAATCGAAGTTCGGGTTTCCGGTAATTTCCACGGATTTCCAAAATTTTTGGATGGAATCAAATAATTGAGGTTCAAAAATATGTGTTTTTAATATGACAATGCGGGTCTTCTCTCCTCAAAGTCGTGACATTAGCCAAACTTTTTATTTCACATTATTTCCATCACGGCTCTCGCATGGTAATACCATCTAATTTTGTTTTCGATTCGCAGCATTTGACGAAAAGAGGACGATTTATCTATCAATTTGACATTCTCTTGTCAAATTTTATTCGATTCTGAAGAGCCGTTTAAGAAATCCGTGAGAATGGAAAATCCCGATCAACCATACCGACCGAGTCGGAAGAAAGCTGCCTCTTAACGTTAATAAGATCCTGTCCAAAAGACAAACCATTCGTCTAGTTATTTGATATTGGCTGGTAAAATTTCATCAAATTCTGAACAGTCGTTTAAAAACTCTGTAGGTATTCACTGCTCTGTTCTGTCGTATCGACATCGATGGGTTACGATTCCCTTTTCAGCAATCTTTCCGTTAACCACCGTTGATGAAACAGTTATTTAGTATTTGCACCGAATTCACATTTCTAACGGTAAATCGGAAAAAAAAACACGTCGGTAAGGTTCAATAAATTCTTATCGACTGCGTTTTGGAAAAGAAACTTCTGTAAAAATTGCTGTAACCAATTTATCAACCGTTTTATCAACGGTGGTTAACGGCATGATTGCTGAAGCGGGAATGGTAACCCATCGTCGTCGGTACGGCAGAACAGCATAGTGGATACCTACGGAATTCTTAAACTTTTCAGATTTTAGAAAATTTTACCGGACAATGTAAAAGATAGACTAGACGAATGGTTATCTAGTAATCAAATTTCTAGAATTAAAGAAGAAGAGAAATTATGAAAAATTAATTGTTTGGCTAATTGTTTGATGACTTAGAAGGGAGAAAAATCGTATAGCTTTTTTCAAAACACTCATTTTGGCATTTTGATAATTACATATTTTTACATATTTCGAGAACTCCGTGCGTTTTTTTTTAAATTGTTTGTAGTTGATTTTGAGTTTATTATTATTATTTGAGGAATGAAAGGCGTAGGCTACCGATAAGATAGAAATTCGTCTACCGGTAAGATAGCGACTTCACTTCGACTCTCCGATGATTGTTTTTATCATCTGTTCTTGACTGTCAGTTCGATCGATATTTAAAGAGAGTCCAAAAGTATTTGTAGGTTACCGAATCTATCGGTAAGGCAGCGACTTAAGTTTCTTTTGTTATCGTTCGTGGGTCGCTCATGGTTCATATGACATCAAATAAATCATTTCTAAAACTATTCTGGATAGGAAGGTAAAGACTTGGAAATAACCAGTAAGTTACCGACTCGGATTCCGGTATGTTACCGACCCGGTTGCCGGTAAGTTAACTACTCAGATGCCGACAAGTTACCGACTCGGGTGTCGGTAAGTTATCGACCCGGTTGCCGGTAATTTACCGACTCAGATGCCAGTAAGTTACCGACTCGGATGTCGGTAAATTTCCGATTTAGATGCAGGTAAGTTACCGACGCGACTGCCGGTAAGTTAGTGATCCAACACCGACCTCACGATTTTTTTAATTTCAAGAACTGGCAAAAAAAATGCTAACTACGCACAACGTGATGCTCAACAGCGCAATAGTAATGCTTGTTTAATTGAGTGGGTTACCGATAAGTTTATAATATCGTTTGTGGAATTTCCTATTTTATCAATTGAAATTCTTGTAACATTATCCCCTATAAATAAATATCTTTATTTATTGTTTAAAAGAGTGTTAACTAAGGCATTGAGATTGTTTTTATTGAAACAAAAGTTACCAATAGTCATCTTGCCGAACTTAGCAGACAGATTTTGTCTTTTGACTATTATTGAATATCGTCGTGCAACGTGACACAAAATTTTTGCCAGTATAGGTTTACAATGTGTAAAGTGATTAGCGCTGATCGCATTAATTATAGATTTTTTCGAAGTTAAGTGCTCTACTCACCGCCCTAGACATGAAAACCCCGAGCAGCATGAGTTCCGTCTTTTTTTGATGGATAAAACAATTAAAATGGCTACTCGGTTGATTAGCTATAAATTCAGGTCGACGAATTTGAACCTTTGAAAAATCACTAAGGCTACATAACTAAAGGGTGAAACATAACATTTCAAAGCCGAGTTGATATTACGACTTTTTTTCAAAATTCTCCCCTTAAGACTGTAAAATAGAGGATGTATAAAAATCCATAATTATTCAAATTGAAACCTTAGAAATTTTATGTTAAAAATTTGGCAAAAACTTCTGGTGAAAAATTTGATAAAATTCAATCTTTTTTTACATTTAAGGGGGTAAAATCGGGAGCGCTATTTTTTATGGGATTTCCATCGTATCGTAAACGATAAAACAATTAAAATTCCTACTCAGCTGATTATCTATAAATTTCTATTTACGTATTTCATCCGTTAACAAAAAAAAAATCGATCCTTAAGGGGGCAGAGTTTTTTTTACAATAAATTCGAATTGCACGAGGAGGAATTCATGGACATCAGTTAGTCCATTATAATGACACTGGCACCTATTTTTATAAATGTGGAAAGTGATAAATACAGGAAACGGAAGTTGATTCGAAAGTTTGGCTTTATAGTTGGGCAAACGGATGACAATTTATCGAGGCGTGTGAAAGTGCGTCAGTATCAAGTAAACGAGATTCCGTAATTAACCACTAGTTACCGTAGTCTGATCCTCGTATCAAACTTTACGACTCAAACTTCGCGTTCCACATTCCCCCTGTTGCTCGTTATAACATTTTGAATACACAAAGTTGGCAGAAACGAAACAAGTGTCATTAATGAGCCTCGCGTCTTACGAGGTAACATGAATATTCATTTCGTATGGTGCATGAGTGACAGCTATTGGCGTTCAATTTCAGCTTTACAACCCTTTGAAGCATACCTTTTTTTTATTATCGTAAGATCGTGAAAATTCCTACTGAAAGGTTTTTGGGATCGCTGATTACGAATCCGCTATCAGATTTTTGAAATTCGAAATGACGGATCAAAAATGGTGAACGAAAAAAAGCCAAAACGCTAAATAAACATTATTGTCAATATTATCAAAGAATAACGTTTTGACGTCCGCAATTTTGGGCCCGTCATTCTGAATTTTGCCAATCTCATATAGTTAGAAACAACAATGGAAATTTTATTATGTAAATTAGTGTGAATTCCATTTGGGGAGTGCCGGGATTGAGATTCTCCGATGCTTATGGCGATTCGATTCCATTGTATAAATATATATAATTTATTCCATTTCCCGAAATTGGGAAACCTCAAGATTTATGAAACAGGGATCGTATAAGCGGACCTTGAAAGTTGAATTGCTTGGGTCAATCATGGAGACATCGATTCTCTGTTGTACAAGTATCTCTTCATCTGTTTATAAATGTTTACACGGTATATTTATATTTAGCAGCACATACTCGTTAACGCACCGTTATCATTGTTATTATAAATAATTATTTATCATAACGATCGTTATCAGAACGACGGTGACGACGACGATAACGATAATTAATGACGATAATTATGACTACGATTACGATTACGATAATGATGACTACGATTACGATTACGATAATGATGACTTCGATTACGATTACGATTACAATGATGATATCGACTATAACGATAACAATGACAATTACGATAATTATGACCACGATTACGATTACGATAATGATGACTTCGATTACGATTACGATTACAATGATGATATCGACTATAACGATAACAATTACAATTACGATAATTATGACTACGATTACGATTACGATAATGATGACTTCGATTACTATTACGATTACGATAATGATTATTTCGATTACGATTACGATTCCAATGATGATATCGACTATAACGATAACAATGACAATTACGATAATTATGACTACGATTACGATTACGATAATGATGACTTCGATTGCGATGACGATTACGATAATGATGACTTCAATTACGATTACGATTACGATAATGATGACTTCGATTACGATTACGATTACAATGACGATATCGACTATAACGATAACAATGACAACGACGATAATGATGACAATAACGATAATGATGACAATAACGATAATGACTAGGACTAAGATTACGATGACTATAACGATAATGATGGCAATGACGATAACTATGAAAATGACGATAATAATGACTACGATTACAATAACAATGATAATTATGATCCCGATTACGATAATGATGAAAATGACGATTGATCATGAGAGAGAAAGACACCAATTTCCTTCCAACGACATTTATATGATTAAAACAAGCCGAACGTTTTTCACCTTCTCAAGTGCTCCTTGATACTAAATTGATATATTTTTTTTAACACCTGAAATAAGTCACGAAACTTTTTCCAATTCCGTAGATCGTTCTATAACAGCTTCAAGGTAACTCTGATTTGAGATACGCGAAATTCGTGCTACGATAGACGGTGCATGACCATTGCGTGAAAATGTTGGCATCCTTTCTAGTTCGCTCCATTCTATCTCTCTAATGGCTCGTTTTCCACAGTCTTCCCGTCATATTTTCACCGAGAAAGTGCAGCTGGTAACGTTCCTGAAACACGCAATTCCCTGAAACTTATCATGATACGGGTGCTAATAATCGTTACCTTCAAATGCACGTATCTATCGATTTATAACTTTAAATATATTGATGATTTGGATTTTAATACACGAGATTGTAATATTAACAATCACGTTTATTTTAGAATATTATAATAAAAACTACTTTTAAAAGTACTTTTAAAAGTAGTTTTTATTACAATATTTTAAAATAAACATTATTGTTAATATTTACAATCTCGTGTATTCGAACGGTTTCGTATTTTTGTTTCAAACGTGCGATGCTTTTAAACAATTTGTTGTTCGAAATTCTCAACACTTCAAAAATAGATTTATTTGCAAAATGTTTCTTTCATTAAAAAAACGTTTTTTTTTGCAATAAAAAAAGGAATCAATTTTTTGAGCCCCAACTTTGTACACAATCCCTTAACGAATTAACAATCACGAGTGTTAATTTTACGCTTCCGATAATAATTGAAGTTTGTTTGGGTTTGTTTGGGTTTTACACTTCCGATAATAATTGAAGTTAAATTCTAGGATATTTCCATGAATTTAACCGAAGTTTTGTCAGTCCTGTACAAAACAAACAAAAAAAAATATCTAAATTATGAATCTCAAACTCCTTAAAATTTGTTCTCCGATCGAATCAGTACGATAATTTCGAAAACTCGTTCTCCACGCTTTCGAAGCAAATATCGTGAATAGAGCTGAAGCGAAAACATTTGGATAGGAACAATGCGACGGATGAAAAAATATTGGGATAACGAGATGTGATTGTTCGGCAGTCCCCGAGCGATATACCTACCGTATTTGCATAATATACGGGATGCGAAAGCGAGTCTGGTGTCCGCCGAATGGTTTATGATTTACGAGAGGAACAAGGGATGTTTCGACCGCACGAAAAACCCATCCCTCCTCCTTAACACCACACGATCGTGCGACCCACGTAACATAAACGTACCCGTGTTTCCGTACATTTTATAAATACCCCTTAAAAAAAATAAGCGAACGATACAAAATACAGTTAAAAAACTAAATTTAAAAAAAAAAATACCAAAAATCTGCTTGTTTTGTTTTACAAAAAAGTTTTGACTAAACTCAAGGTAAGTCAGAAGTACAAACTCCCTATTGAGTCAATCGGACCCAATATGCAGTCAATTTTCATTTTTTCGTTTCAACAATTGATAATTGTTATTATCAGTAATATTAAGAAATACTCGTATACTGGTCCAGTCCGTATCTCGCATTGTTGTCCGAGCCGGATACCAAAAAGCTTTTCACGCCTGAAAAGTCCCTAATTTGGTAGCTTGTACAGTACCGTAGTCCGGTATGCCGGATCCGGCCTTACTTTTGCCCTTCATTGACTCTTAAAACGGTGCAGCACTCGCATTTTCGTCACGACGTAATTTTTTTTTTGTAATTTTTTTTTTTTCGATTTGAGAAATTTGGAAAAGACAGCCATTCGTCTATTTATCATGTGATAACATCGTATGATAAAAATATTGCGTATGCTCGAAAAAAATAACATTGAAAATACTGTGCGACAACTTTCAAGTACACGGTTGAGTATAAAAAGCTCGACGAGAAATGTGGGTGACAAATTATTGCGATTATTTGTCATTTCTTTTGTCCCTTATCACTATGAAATAGACGGTGTATGTCGTGAGCAGAAAAGAGGTAAAAGGGAGAGAACAGTAGTGTAATGTACGTCCTCCTTCGTAAACTGCCACGTTTACTAAATTCTCACGAACGTCTACATCCAGATAAGCCTTGGGAAAAAACACCATAGAGTCTAACCCTTCGTGTATTTATATTATATAGGGATTTCCATGAAAAAAACAATTTTTTTTTACTTCTGCGATGATGCTTTTCATCGAGACAAATTGTTTGCTCAATAACGAAAATAAAACTAGAAATTTCGGAACTTCAAAT
>JAPYZI010004219.1:0-14476 GCA_030523105.1 Ophioninae sp. A BG-2022a
GCATATAAGAAGCTTACTCTACGGCCTTTTGAAATATCGTGATTTTTGAGATTCCGGCAAAATGGGCCTGGGAGGTCGAAAAAATTTTTTTTCCGTTTTCAAGCTCTTAAAAGGGTCTATTTGATCGGAAATTTTCCGCTGATTACGAATATGCCCGAGTTTTTGTCGAAAGTACAACATTAGACTGGGAAAATGCAAAAAACTTTTGTAGAATATTTTTTGGACATTTTTCTCTGCTACAGCTTACATTTTTCTCTGCTGCAGCTTACGGTAACTAAAATTTTTTCAAAATTTTGGTAAATGCCGAGCATGTTCCTCTTAGAGCAAGCATCCTGCATACACTCAATAAATTTCACTCAAAGCGGTTGAATAGTATGGGAGAAATTGGATTTAAATGTGGCTAGGAACGTGTTCGTCATTGCCTTAAGCAGAATGGCTTAAATCTACATTAGTGGGATTAAACTGATATACTTTCATACATAATCTTTTTTAATTGTCTTCGCTTTTACGTTTCAAGGATGTTGCGTGTAAAAGTCGAAATTCGAAATGTACGTTAGAACCAATGTATCACGAGGCTTCAATAATTAAATACACTGCTTAAATAAAAATAGTTAGATGATAAAATTCTGAAACTCACGTCTTGATAACCAGTGGACGAATTCAATGTCACGACGAACGAGTCATCGCGGGGACTGAAGAAAAGATCGAGAGCTCCTTGGGTTACGTCAACCATGACTCGAATATCGACGTTCATGAAGCGGGGCTGTACCATGTAAAACACGGTTTGTCCAGGGTTGAGGGGTTTCGGTTTCATCTTGCACTCGTCTGCGAATCGAATTTCGAACGTCAACGAATACAGAAATAATGCCAGAGATGTATAACGGAGGTCACGATAGATAGTACGAACCGTAAGTTCCTCCAAAAATAACAGAACGTAGCAGTTCAACAGGAAGAATGTATCAAGTTTTTTTTTTTTGAGCCAAGTTGGATAGATCGATAACGTGCCAGGAATTGATTCATTCATTGGGAATAATCGGGATAGAAATTGGGTAGAATAAGATCTCGAACAGTAGCGTTTTGCATCATTATCGACTCGAATAGAAAATAACTCACCGATCAATTTCGAATCGAAACACATCTTGTTGTCGGCCGTTACGGTTTTGTAACACTGATGACCCATCGTCGGTGTACCCGCGTAATTATCACGGCACTTGCTACATTGCACCATCCAGCAGGGGGTTCCACCGGTGTTCGTTCCCTTCGTTGGGCCGCTCGTACACGATGGTTCGCTTTCGGTGTTGTTTCCGCAGTTACACTTTTCACCCGTCACCGGGTCGCAAGTAAAACCGTGACCGTGACATTCGCAGCTGTCGAAAGAGTCGAGAAAAACAATGGTCAAATACGATCATTGATACGCACCGAAAAAAAATATATTCTGACGGTTGTTTCGTGGGGTAGAAAAATCAGGTTAGAACTCACGGTCGACAGACATCGCGGAGATCCTCGGTGCCTCGGAAATAGCCCGAAACACATTCGCCACATTTATCACCCCTGGTATTGTTACCGCAATTGACACACTTTGCTTTGGCTACAGGACCTTCGACCAATTGCTTCGTCAAGAGCTCGATCGACATTTTGTCCACGGAATTGGGATCCTGGAGAAAGAAACGATCTACAAATAAATCTGTATCCCCATTTCCGAAAATATACATTTTTCTTTGAATTATTTTTCATGATAGAGTTTTCAAGTATTATGAAAAAACTTACGGATACGGTCATGCTCTCGTTGATACAGATTCGAGTATGTCCGTTGCAGTATTCCAAGCAGGGAACGCATTGTCCGTTGTCAGCTGGATTACCGACGTAAAGCGGTTCGCACTTGTCGCACTGAGGGCCCATTGTGTTGTTGTGACACTTCAAACACTCATCGAGTTTGTCCGGTCCGGCGCAATTGCTGTGACCGTTGCACTGACACTGTATTGAACAATTCGCACCGACGTATCCAAAATCGCAACGGCAGACGTTTGGCTCGACGCAGGTACCTCGCACGCAGCCTTGAGTGCACATGGGCACGCACGTTTTTCGTCCCATGTCGTTGAAGGCCCAAGTACTGTAATTCGTTTACGAAAAATGTAGTATTGACGTCGAAAAATCGGTTAACCATTAAATAAGCGCAGGAAGAAATCAGCTTACGTTTCCGTTTTGTATCCATCGCCGCACATACACTCGAAACCCACATCCAGGTCAAAACATTTTTCGCTTTTCGGCGAACACGTATGATGGCCGTTTGTGCATTCGTTCTCAGGTGGGCAACGTACGTAATGCCAAGAGAAAACGGTCTTCGGTAAAATCACCATGACTGCCGTGTCATTTTCGTGAACTTCGAGCGAGGTCGTATCTTGTGGCAACGTCATCGTTATGGCAGCTGAGAGAGAGAAATGCATATGAAATGTATATGTAATTTGAAATGTATAAGTGGTTTAAAATACGGTGACATTCGCAACACCGCGTTCTTCAAGAGGTATTAAGTTAAGAGAAAAAGAAATAGAAAACGCTTTGCTAGATAAATTCAACTCACGAGTTTCGCTTTGAGGATTTTGCTGATTGTACAACATTTCGCAAGATCCGCCGGCAGGGTGATCAGTCGGAGCTTCCAGTGAACCCTCCGTACAAATTCCATGGCCGGTTACGTTCGCGGAATCGAGCGAGCACCAGCCGCAGTGAGAGTGCTTGAGGCACGTGCTGCATTGCTTGAAAACCGCACAGGGCTCCGGACAATGTTCCACGTCGGTATTACGTAGTACGAGACCACATACGCCACCGGCGCAGTACAGAGGTTGATAGGAAGGAGATATGCACTGGAACAAAAAATAAATAGATTGTCATATTTCATAGAACCCGATTGAAAATAACAGAAAATTGTGAAAAATGATTTCACTAATTATAATCGTTCCATCATTTTTATACTTCGTTGGAACACTAAATATTTGCAAGTGCGACCAATTTCAGATCACGATATATACATATATAGGTACGCGAACAAACCGTACTTCGTTCAGCTGAGTGGACCAGCGACATTCACGCCATCCTCCCTCCGATCCAGTTCCTTTTAAGCAACTTCGGCAATCTTTGTGATCGCCACATCTCTTCTCGCATTCCGTGCTCGCCATTTTGAAGCTGAATCTTTCGAAAATATCCTTGGGCACGCAGTTCCAGTCGTACTTTGGCTCGGCAGTTATTTCGACTCCCTGTTCGGCTGAACTCACAAGAAGAATGATTTCAGTTGAGGACTTCGTAACAAATAGCCGAAGCGTATACGGGTACGAAATACTCACAAGTTTTTAAGACTTGTCGAGTCCAGACGCAATCGCCTAGGTTTTTGCACTTCTCGCAATCACTCGCCGGACACCGGCTCTCCCCGCATTGATCGACATCCGTTATGGATATTTGCCGGATCTTGCACCTGTTCTGCTCGTCGCAATCCTTCTCGGAAGGAATGCACTTCCCGTGTGGACAATTCGTGCACCATTTGCAGACGGGATCGTCGTCCTTGTAGTACGGCCATTGTGCCAAACATTCGGTGCAAGTTTTAAAGTTCTGGCACTTTCTTCCGGCCATCCAATCGGAATTGCAGAACACGCCGTTTGAACGTTGCGCTTGAGTAACATTTATGTCGCACCTGAAAAAGCGAACGACAATTATATTAATACGATGTCACCCTTTCTCGTGGGAAAATATATTTTAGACTTTTACAACTGCAACGTGGCCGACGAAAATGAGAATGGAATACCGTTACTCACATGTCGTCTCTGTTGACCGATTCCTCGTTGGAGAAGCAATATGAAGCGTTGATACCGGCTATCGTCGTGACAGCGCAGAAAGAGCAACCAAAGTATTTTCTACACGTGCTTTTGTCGACCCAGAGGTTGCATAGATCCTCGGGGATGTTGATCAGGGTAACGTGACTCTTGATACCACCGTCAAAACCACCCACGACGTAGATCGCGTTGCTCTCGGGATCGGCGTGAGTCATCGCGTGAGCGTATGCAGGAGGTGGTGGATTTCCGATTATTTCCATGTCTTTCGTAATCAGTCGGATCCAGAGATTGCAAGAGTATTTGTAAGCTATTAGCGCGTCGGTCGTGTTATGAGGATTTTGACGACCTCCAAAAATTACCATGTACTCGTCTGTCGTAACTGCTGAATGGAGGAAACGCGCTTGCGGCTGAAACACCAAGAGGAATCACCATTCAACAAAATAGATCGCTTCGAAAAAATGTGACAGAAAAAAAAAACGTCGATTAACGAATGTTCGACTCACCAAGCTACTACCGTCGGAAAATTCATCCTCGAACGGCGGGAGAACGGACCAAGCTCGAGACTTGTAATTGAGAGCGTACAATTTGTTCGATATGAAAGTTCTATTGATCGCGTAAGTATAGCCACCGAAGATGTAAAAGCTATCGGATTTTCCATGATAAACGGTGCTGTGCCCGTAAACACCCAATGGACCGTTGCCAACGGTGTTGACGGTGTCCCAGATTTCAGTCTCGAGATTAAATTCCCAAACCGTATCGAGATAACCGTACTTCGGACTAAAACCACCAACGAGTATGAGACTTTCGGATTCCCCGTCTCTGCGTAGAGTGAGCGTGTGGCCCGCGAGTGGGGGTGGTTCTTTTTTAAAAGCTTCCTGCTTTACGAGGCTCCACCTTTGATTCTGCAAGCTGAATTTCCAAAAGTCGCTCAAAGTATTGTTCGAGAGCCCGTGAACACCTTCCTCCTTCATGGACAAGCCACCGTAAACGTAAATCTGTTGGCGACTGTGAACGATTTCGGCGGCGTGAAAATAGCGTCCCTGTGGCATAGAAGCTTCCGAGGTGGATTCGACGGTGACGGGCATCCAGGTGTTGTTTTTGGTGTCGAAGAGTCTTATATCGTTGAGAGGACCGTGGCTCAACGAATATCCTCCGAACATCCACAAACTACCACGACGATCGGCTACAAGGCTGTGCCCGAAGCGAGGAAGTGTTTTTCTCAAGTGATCCAAATGGTCGGCCAGATACTCGGAATTGAACAATTCCGTGAAGACTAACTGATTATTCTTGATCTTTATGGAACAATCGCGTCCGCCGAAACCCGATGAACAAACGCAGTGGCCGTAGCCCTTGTCGCAAATACCTTGCTTCTTGATCGACGTACAATTGTTCGGACAGAGCTCTATGTCGCAGTTTATTCCAACGAAGCCGGTCTTGCAGAGGCAGTTGCCACCGCGGCACTCACGGTTCTCCGGGCAATTGCCACACGTCATTACGACATAGCTCGCGTTAAAACCTTCAACCTCATCCAACTGTTTGTAATGTACCGTGAGAAATCCAGACTTCGCCTCGACCGTAACTGGATAATTCGTACTTTCGGTGCAATAAACACCGAGCAATTGGCTCTGATGACTCGTCGTGGACGATACGAATTCCGGTAGTCCATCGTAAACGTAAACGCTGTTCTCCTGACAACTGATGTTTATGTCATCGTGTATCGTGAATTGTACAACGCTTTGTACACTCGGAGTCATGGTGTCTGGCGCCAATCCGGTCTTTGGGCTGACGATCCAGAGGCATTCTCTGGTCGGTGTGCCACCCAGATGAGTTTCCCAAAGTGACAATTGCGAGTGACGACTGCCCAATCCTTGTTTCCCATTCTCAACGCCGCCAAGCATTCCTCTCGACATACATCCGTAGTAACACATACCGCCGTCACGCGGATCACCGTAATAGCCCTTTTTACATCTCTGACAAGTGTCACCCTCGGTGTTGTCGCGACAGAAGCAGAAACCCGTTTGCCGATGGCACACTTCGAGTTCCTTGTCACCGTGCTCGTTACAGTTGCACTTTCGACAGCCGAGAGTGGTCGTCGCGTTGCCGTAGCTCCCGGCCTTGCAATATTCGCAATATTGGCCAGTCGTCCAATCTTGGCATTCGTCGCAGATGCCAACGCCCGCTGAGCATGTGGCGTGGTTGTTGCAGCCGCAATTGGTGCGGCAATCCGGTCCGGTCCAGCCGAGATTGCACTCGCACTTGTATTCGGGTGCTTCGCTGCAGTATCCGTTGACGCACTTCTCGTAACACGTTTTCGTGCAGTTCTCCTTGCCATCACCATTGAAGCCGCGTTTGCACTGGCAGCTGAAGCTTCCATGAGTGTTGGTACAGACGGCGTTTGGATGACAATCGTGGAGGCCCAAATCGCACTCGTCAACGTCAGGACACTGAGCGTAAGCCCAACCCGCTTCGTCGAGGCCGAGGAGAGCACTCGTCTCGTTTTGAAGATCGTTTATCGTCGCGCTACAATTAACGTGCGGCTGATTGAAATCGCCCTGGACGCAAGCCCCGGTTATTGGATTTTCGAGACTGTAGCACCAACCGCAGCTCAACGAATGGAGGCAACTAGTGCAATTCGTGTGTCTCCCGCAACTTTTGCACTGATCGTTGCCCGTCAGGGAAGAGCCAGTGCGCGAAGTAACGCCCATCAGACCAGCTTGATCCATCCATTCGCGACAGAGACCAAACTGATACTCGGACGTATAAACGGAGAATGAAAAACACTCCTCCGTAGCTTCACACCAGACGCAACGGCCGCGCTCGTCCAAACATTGCGTACAATTCGAGCGTTGTCTGCAAGGTATCGGGCACTCGTCAAGTTTGGTAACAGCGTTCGGGAGCCTACCGAGTCTCGCGCAACGCGCTTCTTCCGTCCACCATTCGCACAAATTACTCCCGACGCAGGACTCGCAGGAAATATAGTTCGAACAATTAGCGCAGGCGAATGGCGTTATCGTTAAATAGTGCCACTCGCTTATGGGATCGTCGTTCTCCTCGCGGTCCACCTCGATCGAGCATGTCTCCGTTTCGTTCGTCGACCGCGAGAGGCATTTATCGTTGATGTCGCACCAACCGCACGAAGAATCGGTCAAACAGTGCAAACAATTTTTGTATTGCTCGCACGTACCGTTCTGATATGGCTCGAGATACTCAAACGTGAAAACCTTCGGATTCTCGGTGTTCTTGTCGTGCGTTATCTCCATTTTACTCGGCTCACGATAATTCGCCGTTACCATACGCTTCGACTCGAAATCAAGGAGATAACGGCCCGGCGTTAGCGTCATCTGCTGACCGTCGCTCCATTGCGTCGGTATGCATTGCGATTTTGCCGCCGTCAAATTAGCGACGAGTTCCTGCAGAGAATACAAACGGACCGAATGAGCGAAACAATCGGTAGGAAGCAGTTATCAATTATCTAGGTGGCAATAGTCGGCTTTGACCTTGGTGTGCGTATCGAGAGCAATGCAATTAAAATGATATTGAGATATTAGAGCGAAATAGCTGAGGGTGAAAAAGTCCTACCAACTCTCCGGGATCGTTGTTACTGGATACGTGCAGCGTAGCGCTATTGTAACTAACGCATATCTTCAAATGTTCGGCCGCGCTGTCCCAAAAGTATTGGGGCGGTCTGAGAAAACCCGTGAGCCTCGCTATCATCTCGCCACCCAGAGCCGATTCCGTTTTTGCCCCTTGCATCGACGGTACGTTGAAATCAACAGTCGTTGCGTTCACGATTATCACGGAATCGGGTTGACTGAAATTAACGGGTGGTTTGTACTTGAGGAACGTAAGCCCAGGCCTCTTGTCCATCTCCCGACATTCCTCGACTTTTGCAATCTCCGTGCCTTTCGGACCCCACCAACCGGGTATCTGAGATGGTGTATCATCCCTCAGACCGCAGACTCCGTAATTGTCGTCCTTGTGATGACACCGAGCGTTTTGCACGCACCACGTGCACGTTCCCAGATTCAATTTGTTCGAGACTGAACTTTTGCCGCGCGAATTTGTTCCCCAACCGTCACCCGGCTGACCGTGTATCAAACACGAGTGACAATCACCGAGAGCTGGACAGACACCGGGACAACGAGTCGTCTGAAGATTGGTCGTGCAATTACTACCGATAGTACGACCGTAGCAAATCTGTAATTAAACACGTTTCACCAATTAATAAATCTCTATGGCGAGTCATTTGTTAAACGATGATGTATTCGTTCAATCTGTAATTGTCAATTACAGGTTAAGTCTGGCGTAGCGTATTGATAGCTTCATTATTGAGATTGTTTTACCTCATCAGCAGAGCACCAGCCACACTCCGGATTAGCGGCACATTCCGAAAGGCGTTTATGCTTCCAGCATATCTGTTCAGGTTCGACACCATCTCCGTCTCCCGGAGCCAGCATTGACGGCAGCGTGTACGCCAAAAGATCGGCATTGACGTTACCGTGATAGCCACCGACTAGAAGCAAAGTATTGCCATTCCGCACATCCGCTGCATGAGCAAAAACACCCTGCTGTTTTGGATAGCCCGAATCTAAAATACAATATTAATCACACGGTTATCTTTTCCACTGACCGATGGACAAACGAATGACAATAATTACCTCGATCATTCGAGCCTAAAACTTCGTGGCTGACCCAAGCGTGGCATCCGAGATGATAGAGATACATTTGATTGTCGTAACAAATTTCCTCTTTGTTGTGCCTGTGCAGATAACCGCCGAAAACAACGAGATAATTGCCAATGATGTTGCACGTGTGAAAGGCTCGTTCGCGGGGCACATAAGTATCCGGCAAGTGGGTCCGGGGGTAATGAATTTCCGACCAGACTTTACGATCGAGTTGAAAGACGAACATGCGATCGGAGAGTTTGCTGAACCGGGCGACACTTGCGACAACGCCACCGTAAACGAGCAGCGAATTCGTGGCTTGATGATAAACGGTCGAGTGCGCGACCACACGGACGTCCAATTCTTTTCCACCGCGAGGACGCACCGCTCGCCATCTCTCGGTACTGGCCGTTGGATCGGAAAGATTCAATTTTATTCTGTAGAGGCTCGAAGAAAATTCACCGTCGACTGTACTACCCCCAAAGAGATAAATATATTCGTTGGCCAACGTGAGTGTGTGCCTTGTCAATCTGGGCGGATAAAAGGGCGAATTCTTCGCTCTGAGTGTCCAGTTGTTCGTTTTTACGTTGTAATGCCACAATTCGTTCGACAGCGAACCATCCTCGACTTTACCACCGTATATGACGAAACCGTCCTCGTATTTGCACGCGGCATGACCATAACGCGGACTCGGCTTTGGCAATTCGTCTTCGAAATATTCCGCGCTGTCTTCGCTCGATATACTCGCCGTATTGATTTTCGGTTTAAGTATCTCTTGCAGGAATGGATTTTCCTGCTGTCCCGGAGCATCGGAAACTCGCTCCCGCCGAGTAACACCTTCGTCCTGTATACTCGACGTGTGTCGCTGTCTGTTCGTCGATGTTTGTGAACATCGCGACCTCGTGCATTTCTGATGTTTTCTACGCGCGCCTTCAGTTCTATCGGTCGACTTGCGCTTCTCGAATTCTTTCACCTCTTGAGTGTTTCTCTCGCCTTCACGGTAACCCGACGTATTATGCAATTCGTGAAAACCGTCTTCTGTACGGCCTTCGCCCGATCTCTCGCGCAGACTCAACGTCGTGTTCTCCTTGAATTTGTACAACAATTTCCATACGAACGACGTCATCGGAAGACCGTACGTCTCCGCGGCTGGACCGATCCTTTCCAATTCACTGGCGATCAACATCGGATCTAAATATTCGGCGGAAGATGCACCTTCTGCGAAAAAAGAAGAATGGCTTAATTTTTTTTAATCGAAAACGATGGTAATTCGAAAAACAATAAAGATTGCCAAATAATATTGATTGCCAAATTTGCGTTAATTATCGCGTGTTCTTATATTTATTTATAAATTAAATTTTTTATAAAAAATCAAAAAAATCAACTGCGGTGAACATTGAACCTTCGTGCTTAAAATTATTAACTATGACAGTTAATAAATTTAATAATTTTAAGCCTTTGGCCCCTGAAAAGAATTTACTTTAACCAGAGAAATCAAATGACCAGGACACTTACATAATATTCGGTCGTCCAGCATAGATTATTGTAAACAATACTTTAACATTTCTTTTGTAGGAAACGAATATATGAAATGCAAATTAAGATTTGATTACGTCGCTCACCCAATATAACGCCGTACTCGTCCTCCCATTGGCTCGTACTGAAACGGTATACCTCCAAATCGCTGAGAACGTAATTTAGATCGTATCCCCCAAAAACGTACAGCGAATCTGTCTCGCTTGAATAGATCGCGGTGTGAGCTGCACGCGGAGTCATTCCACCCTCGGAATGCGCTAGCCAATGCCATCTTTCGAATACATGAAAAAAAAATCCGTCCGGCAAGTCAAATTCACTATCCTTTATGAGGAATTATGAATAGTAGATGCGTTATCAAGTAATTGCAAATTTATTCGATGAATTACACGAAAAATGTACGATATCGATAGTCGTCACGATGAAAGCTTGAATTGCGTCAGACTGACCGATTTCCCTCAGGATGTGTTCCATTTAACGAGCACGATTGTCCCGAATAGCCCTTGTCGCACTGGCATCGTTTGATACCGCATTTACCACCGCCGGAACATTTATTCGGACAGAGGGCTCGCGAGCAATCCTTCCCGCCCCAATCGTTCTCGCAGAAGCAAGTATTGTTGATGCATTTGCCGTGACGCGTGCAATTGTTCGGACAATCCGTGACCGAAAACTCAGCATGAAAACCATCGAGCACATAGTTCGTATCGCTGTACAAGAGAATTAACATCTGAAACGAAAAGAGGTGTCATTAAGAGCAAATCCAAACAAAAAAGGTCGTATTTATCGGCTCGTGAAGGCTGAATGCTGCGTAATATGGAAATATCAAACTATTCGAGGTAGAGGTGCGAATTTGCATAACTGGAATCTTTACTCTATGCCTCTGGGGCAGTCGTGCATGGTTGGGAAGTGATCTTTCGCATTAGCGTGTGTACGGACTTTGGCATTGAGGTCTGATAGGCTATTAGTGGAAGAAAAGAGACATATACATAGACTCACATAACCAGACGACGAAGTCACTTGTTGCGGCTCCGTTTTTCCACTGAAACTGCCTAACAGAGGAGATCTGAAGGAATCGCCATCATAGACGAACACATAGTCGTAGCTGCATTCTGTTCCCATTGTTCTGAAGCTCAGAGTTATAAATTGACGGCTATTGTTGGCTGTTGATGAAAAGTGTGATATTAAGATACACGAACATGTGATAATCTGTAGTAAAACTCATTGAACAGAAGCAAGAATCAATCGCGTTTGACACATAGAAATCTAAACCAAACACTAGCGACGATCTATCTATCTAAAAGAGTGGATCCCGTCTACCATTATGAGATTCAATGCCTTACCTTTAATGAGCCATTCGCAATGCGAATCCTTCGTGTAGTTGTCTCCCATGGGGCTGTCGCTTATCATGCCCCAAGAGTCGGTAAATATTTTTCTCGTCTTGTCGCAAGGAACCTGCTTGGAGTTTGCCTGAGGAGCAAGTTCCAGGCTCCTCATCAGGCAGATCCACGTCACGACCCATATTGTGGCAAATCCTAGCCGCCCCATCACATAACATACAGCTTATTGACCACCAGTAAGAT
Organism: Ophioninae sp. A BG-2022a; assembly: GCA_030523105.1. Lineage (NCBI taxonomy): Eukaryota > Metazoa > Arthropoda > Insecta > Hymenoptera > Ichneumonidae > Ophioninae sp. A BG-2022a. The sequence continues at coordinate 11,596 of JAPYZI010004219.1, forward strand.
ATGGCTCATTGTCCAACCTCATTAGTTTCCCCGGACAATATCCTCTTTTCGTTTTCAGTAGCCTTTCTCTGCTACAATGCAAAAAGTACAAAGTTAATAAAAATTGCAAGGAAATGATCAATTTCGTTTGTATCGACCACAAATAACAAACATTATAGAAATCTTAATCATCAGCTTTTATAAACGTATACAATGATAATTCAATATAATGAATTTGTGCAGGTGATCTAGAATGTCACAATTGTTTGTATTTAATCTTTTGATTGTAAAACAATTGTGTAATGTACGGAAAGATAGGATAAAGGAAAACAGACGTCAAGCTTGACATATCTTGTTATTCCAATCAGGGAATAAAAACCACTACTCTCGGCCTTCCAAATTGTCACTGACAATCAAGTCGTTTCAAAGGGTAATAATGCAAATTACTTCCTCACAGATGCGAGCAGATTCCATTGCAGTAGAGCAAGCTTGATCACCAATGGCGTTTACTGGGCAATGCTCTGGAAATATACTTTGCCATCGGCACAATACTAAGCTTTTTGCTTCTTGTGTGCTAACGTATAAGAGGTTCTAGAAAACTTTCATTTAAGATTTTGTCAAAGAAAAAAAGTATGTCTTATAAATCTAGAAGTGGACATGCACATACGGAGTTGAAAACTGTCAGATTTATAACTGAACTTCAATGCAATTGGCATTTTCTTATATCCGTGCTTATTCAATAGTTTGGAATGTGAAAGAAATTGTTGATAGCGTTAACACGACTTACAGTCTGAGGAAAATGTATATAAAAAGCCCAATGTACCGTGATTACTACCTCTATCCTTTTAAGAATGAGAGGCAAGAACTTAATGAGTAGAGATAAAAGATTTAATGAGGTTTTATTAATTTGAATTATGAGGATCTACGATCTACCAGCTGTCCTCGGGGTTCAGAAAAATCACTGCATAAGCTTACAGTAGTTAAAAAAACAAGAAAAATAGCCTAACATTAAAAAAGTGAACAGAGCCCAATCTGCATATTTCTAAATTTGTTTAGGCAATATTTCTAAAGCCTAGTTTGCAAAGATAACATTCCTGCCCTCTCCCCCATTAAAAAAATTTTTTTTTTTGTTTTCGCCTTCGTATTTTCTTATCGCGTATACTTGGATGAAAAGAAAAAAACGGAGAGTTCAGCAACGCGTAGAATTGATGGTCACACCTTTATTGGCAAGGCCAACCTCGTATAAACATTCGACGATCGGTGCAGTGTACAGCATTCACGGTCTCATCCAATCGAATACCGACTTCGCAGATCAATCAAAACAAATTAACTGTCGATGCGAATAATCTTTCGCCACTGGAGAAACGCATTTTGCGTCAATCCGAAAACAAATTGGTCATCACTATTTTGCCACTTTACACGTTCGTTTAATGTTACACACGAGTGTTTTCTTTAATTCGCACAATGTTATTGTTTTTCGTGTTCCGACTTCGCGAATGTTCGCTTTTTCAATTAATGGTACACTTTTGACGCGAGTTATATACAAATAAGCGAGCATATGCTTGTGTACATCCCGGGAATACTTCTATCGCTAAACGCATAGCGAAACTCCATCACGGTTACAAAGACAGTACTAGCGATGGAGGGGAGACACTGACAGACGAGAATTTACATGGCTGGAGTGACACAGAGGGCGCAGGTATAATCTCGTCTCTCATTCGCACTCTCATCTCTTATATTCTCGAGGTACCTGAATCGTGAGAGTCCGTAGGTAAAATGGGTTTCACTCGGGAACACTTCACGAGTGTGCATCAGTAGGTACAAAGATTTTTTCCGTTGTTCTTTAAGGGAATGACGAACATGCTGGAAACTTTCGACGCGACACCTCGTTACGTCGGTAATGACAATTTTTAAGTTTTGCGCTGTGAATAACTACTGACGTATGGCGCGCCCCGTACGCGAATTCGGCCACGAGGTCTCGACTTTTCGGGCGAAAAATCGTTGTAGGTCAATTTCCGAGTGCTGACCGTGAGCGCGTTTGTGTTTATTTACGTGTGGACTCGTACGAGCGCAGCGTGGAGAAAAGACGCGCGTAGTTTCGTCGCAACGAAAACACACACATATATGTACGTGTGTCAACCGATACTCACATACGTATAAGTAGTATATACTTTCCGGGAAAACTATAAGAAATATCGATATGAATCCAACGCTATTCTTTGAGTTAGGCAAAAACCTTTTCCAAGCGCACCCATTGAATCTCTATACCATATAAGAAGCTTTCCCTACGACCTTTTGAAATTTCGTGATTTTTAAGATTCCGAAAAAGAAGCTGGGGGAGTCGAACATTTTTTTTTTTCGTTTTGAAACTCTTAAAAGAGTCTATTTAATCGTAAATTTCCTGCTGATTTCGAAAATGCCCGATTTTTTGCCGAAAGTGCAAAATTAGAATTGGAAAATGGGAAAACCGGTTCTAGAATATTTTTTCGACATTTTACCCTCGAAATTTTGGGTTTTCGGGGGAATAAATGGTATATTCGTGTTCAGGGGACAAAGTTACATTGAAATGGACCCATAAAAAAAATATTAAAAATCCAAACATTTTTTCGATTTTTGGGGGATAAAAGTTTTTTCACTAAATCATGGATAACTTTTTTTCCTTTGGGATTTGGCACTCTACTTTGCGCTCAATTTTTTCGTTAGGACCTTCTCGTCAAAATGCTTTTTTAATCATTAAAATCTGATGATTTTTCGATTTTTGGCAGAATTTCAAAGTTGGACCATCGTTTTTTGTAAATTTTTGCATACATACCCCTTTGCCTCTTTTTTTTCGATTTTTCAAGTGAACTTCCCGGGGAAACTATGAGAGCTATCGATACGAATCCAACGCCATTATTTAAGT
>JAPYZI010004220.1:0-14474 GCA_030523105.1 Ophioninae sp. A BG-2022a
TCCATGGCGAACGCCCTTGGTGGTGTAAAGTTGAACTCAAAAGAGGCTTGTGAAAAGTGGCTGTCCGAGTTCTTCGCAAATAAGGAGGGGGGCTTCTACGAGGGGGGTATTATGAAGTTGCCGTCTGGATGGAAACAGATTATCGAACAAAACGGCGCATATTTGAACTAAATCTGATCACTGTAACACTTTTTGTAAAGCATTGAATAAAGAGCAAAAAAGCGGAAGGGAGATATTTGACAACCTTATATTTATGGCTGTAAAACAACTTTTCTGGCTGCAACTGTCATGGAAATAGAGCACGTATCGATTAAGTCAACACCGTGTTTGCCGATGTATTGGAGAATTTACCGGTGCAGCAGAAAACCAGCGCAGAACAGGAGTGCACTGCAAAGTGCACTTAGCCGATTCCGGAGCCTGATATATGCTGGATATCTTCCGGATTAGCCGATTCCGGAGCACCGATGAGAGAAAGCAAAGGGATCAAGTTTTGGTTATGTAAGACATGTTGGGAGCGCTTTAACGCGCTACTGCATGTTTTCCTGAACAATGTTGCCGGTCTCCACACGGAATTGGGGACTCCTGCTCCAGGGGACGTCCTGTAGCGAGCATATACTTTGAAGTGCCAGCCTGATTTGCGCGTGATGTCCACCGGAGCGACAGCTCCCGCCACCGATGTAGCAACGCAACATTGTTCAGGGCCATATCAGGTCGCCCGTAATGCGCCCGTAAGATGGGTTTGGTAAGGTTACATAACCAAGACCTGATCAATTTGACTCCTCACACCCGTGCTTCGGATTCACCGAACCGGTAAATATCCGGTACCAATCAAGCCGACTCACACACGGAATTCTGAACCGTATCTTGAAACTTGCTTGATCCGTGATCCGGCTGCCGGAGCAAAATTTCTAGTGGAGTTGAGCATTCTTTTGGCATAGACGGAACGAACAAGACAAATTTTGACGTTTTCATCAAATTTCCGAGCGACGGCGGCTGTACGCGTAAACAATATTAATATACTGAAATTGCCCTGGATATTGTGATAAAGATGCTAATATTGCATCTCCTCAAACTTTGTTTTTATTGAACGTAAAATCACGTCACGGTTGTTAATGATTTTCGAACTGGCGTGCCATTTAGTACTGACGCTATCTTGTTACATTCGCCTTTGTGGATAGGGGAAAAAAGCTATTTTCATTTATAAAAATGTTTTTGATTAATAAATAGCAAAAATGAAACATTCACGTTTTAGGTATCATAATTGTAATAATACACCGAGTGAATTGAACAGGTTTTCATAAAATGTTTTATATTTCTTTAAATGGTAACGCATAATTACTGGTCCCGAAGTTTAATTTAATACGGCAGGCAAATAATTAATAAAGTACACAGTGAGTCTCCTCGGACACTGTCGCAAGCGTTTCGAATTACACCGTCTATCGGGCCGCCCACGTAAAAAACGCTATGTGTTCCGAAAACGTACAGAAATGGCCGATAATAATGCAATTCAAAAAATCTGGCAAAAATAATCTTTCTATGGAATAGAAGTTTATTCGGTGAATCGCAAAAATTAATGTTTAGTGCCTCATCTTTTTAACGTCCTTTGGCAAATGTTCGTTACGAAAATCCGTCAACAATTGTTTAGTCTCGCATTAACAAGCGCGAGTTAAAATTTGTATAGAAACCATTTGTAAATTAATATAAATGGAAGAAAGAACAATTAGGAATGGATTTTCGTTTCTTTCGAACTATGCTGCAATCCCTATCAAGAGCGTATCTTTCTTTTTTCCTTCGCGTATAATAAAAGTACGTTGTAAACAATACGGACAGTCTGTACGGGTAATACAACGATGCGTTTCGCTAGCGCACATCTGGGTGGATGCGTCGCGGCTCGCGGCATTCCCGGAAATCGTTGGAGACGGAGTCGCAATCCTAGCGGATACGTCTCATCCGCCAAGTTCCAAAACAAAAATTAATAATACGTCACCCCTTGGTGAGACTTGGTGATCTTCGGTATTTCGAGGGATAAGACGTTTGAAAATGAGCGCTTTGCTTAAGGAACTCGAGGACGGAAAAAACAATGAGTGCGAGGTCCTTGGTCGTTCGATTCCCCCCTGGAATTTTCGTAAATGCCCTTTCAAGACCACGCGTCAATTTTGAATTTTTTTGAAAAGTGGCAAATCGGAACAATTTCGAAGCTTTGTTTCGATTAATTACAATTCCCTTACAAATGGAAGTCCAAATAATAGTTGCCAAATGGAATGCGAGAATACCTTGGGGGATGTTCCGTTTTGTGTTTAGACGTCGCACTGGTATGTTTCCGGAAATTAAAACTTTCCTGATGCAACCCATGTAGGGATTGCCAAGAATATCATCAACAAGCCCAAGCCTTGGGCAACGTATGGTTATCGATAATTGTCAAAGCGTCACTTCCCTATATCTGGCACATTAATGGGTTGGTATTATACGCCATCGCTTCTGATTTTTCAACAATTTCCATCATCCAACGAATACTGGCCCGTGGTACTACTGGCAATTAATTGCTAACGGTGCCTCGCATCACCAACTAATGGTTTCGGCACACGCATTAAAGTCTTCAGAACGAAATACAGTAAACTCTGGTCTATCCGAAATAATCAGAACGGCGGCCGGTTCGGATAATGAAAATTTCGGATTGAGAGAGTACGTATGAACATATCGGAATACGGATAAACGGAAGTTTACTGTATACCTATTATAAAAGTGAAGCGATTACGATTAATTAATGAATCCATTGTTTTAACAGCGCATCTATGCTGTCGGAGTTCCTGACACTAGGGAAATCCTCATATGCCTCGGTTCGAGACCACTGCACATACCAATTCATGACACTCGTGGCGCAGTTTATGAACCTCGCACTTCCACTTCCCGACACTCCTGACAGTTTGGTTAGGAAATATTTAATATATTAGATTTGCACAAATGATAATAGTTTCATCGCTGTACATTTTTCTCGTTAATAAAAACGACAAAAATCGTCGCCGAGTTACTGCAGTAGTTGAAAATAGCTCAGTCTTTTGAAATACCAGGGTCCTCTTGAAGATTCAGCCCCCCCTAAAATTCGTCGTCTACCAAAAACAAATTTTCCGTCTATTGGCGCACAGGCCGTCGAGCAAGATTCAGATTCAGATTCCGATTAGTAAGACTTGTGTATTGATTTTTGTGATCTCATGGTGCAACCTAGAAATAGATTCGACAAAGAGAGAGAGAAAGGTCGATAGGGAATGAGATATCGAATCGTTCGATAAGAAAAAGGTCGGAAGCAGTAGAAAAAAGAAAAATCGACGGCAATCGAAGGCTAGAGTGCTTGGTCATAAAAGCGATGCAGTCTCCAGTGTGCTCTTTGAAAATTTGCTGATACGACGTCGCGCCCGAGCACAGACTTTTCTCTCTCTCTCTCTCTCTCTCTTTGTACGTGATTATTCGAGCGTGAGACAAGATTGCGACGGGAACTCAAAAGTCTCGACGTATGGGTCGTCGCCCCGTGAGAGGGCCTCTGGCGGATCGCCGATCGGGCTCAAGAGTCTTAAGTAAAATCTGGACCGTCGAGAAGGGAAAGTGTCGGGTGAAACTACGTTTAGTGTATACGCCCGTGTGTATCCGATACCGAACAAATTGTAAGCATCAAAAATCGCAGACGAAATTTTCGCATGGCTGGCGTTCAAACACTTCAGACTATACGATCTCGGCTGGAAAATTATGACGTTGAAGTTTGCATCGTTGCAACGCGATGAATATATATTAGGTGTAATAAAAAAAATCATGATTTTCCAATAGATAGCTTTAGTTATCTGTTTCTCACCTTGTACAAGTCCAATAGGGTTACACTAAATGGCGTTAGAAATATGAGATTTCGTACTAAACAAACTTTTCCGACAGTTTCGTGATTGGCTGGTATCAGAAAATAGTGGATTTATTTTTACTACACCTAATAATCGATACATTATTCCCAAATTTCCGCCAGCAGATACAAAAATCGCGCGATGCGTTTGATGATTCACATTTAGCAATTTGAAAAACATGCGCAATGTATCATCTTGCATACTAATGAAAATACAAATCGCGTCATAAAAGTTCGCATCATTGCAAACTTCAAGGACACTTGTTTGAACAATTGAAATATTAATTTTAGGTTATTTTCAATGAGTAGTTGTAAGAAAAAATTTTTGTCGTTCACATTTTAAACGTTATACGTTTCATGAAATTGTGAAGTAATGAAAGCAATTTAAAAAGACTGATAATTTTTTTTTAATCGCTTGTTCGTGCTATCGTACATATCGTGTAAATAATTATTTATTCCCTATTTCCGCGATATCTGTAGCTGCCGGGAGGGATGTAGATATTAATACTATTAGGTGCAGTGAAAAGAAATTTTCCGGATTATTATTATATATTCCTATTAAATTATTCTTAATTATAATAGGAATATGTAATATCGTATTACAAATAAAACATATGCATAATTTTAACATGTTTTATATTTTACATTACTGGAAACAAGCCACAACGAATTTTCAACGACAACATCGTGGGTATGATATACTCCGATTGTTAATTAGATTGTAAACAGTCAGCGATACAAGAGGTTATAATCTCTATCGTTGTTACATTAAAATGATTATTTAATTACATAATACGTTAACTAACTCATATTTGTGTTCGCCCACTGAGATAAGCATTGCATAATTAATTTTATTATTATTTCCGTATCACGATAATAACGACACGATAATAATGTCTATCTACGGTAAATAATAATAAGAAGAATTACGTCACAAGTAGGAGGCAATCGTCTAAAACGCGGTGAAAGTACTGCAGGTGCGCTTGTGAAAAGCAACGGAGAGGAAGAGAGGCTCGAGATGAGAAGCGGTATACAGGCTCCCTCTCTCTCTCTCTCGCTCTCGAAGGATCAAACCTACTGCCGAGATTTCGTGTGCGAATACGCGGCGAATATTTTTTTAATGATACGAAACGAACCCAAACAACCCACGCTGTCAACGACCTCCGAAATAATAGTCGGGTTTGCGCCGACCGACGCGTACACAGAGATGAAAGGGAAGTAGGGGAGAAGAGAAGAGGCCGCGAGAGGTTAGAATCCTTATTTTTTCGCTCACTTCGCGCATATTTCTCTACTCCCAACCCCGTCATTTTGTCTTCCCCGGTTCGGGCTCGCGACCATTATTTTCGCTGCGAAACATTCTTTACGAAATAACTTACCTCTTCGAGGGCCGCGATCGTTTGCCGGCATTGTGGCATTCGCGAAACGAAGGTCGACGTAGTCGGCGAATTGTAGTCCTCCCTCGTTTCCTCGACGAACTCACTAACCGCTATCAGACCCGGCATTTTTTTTTCTCTCACGTTTTCGCTCGCGAGCGCCAACGAGAAGCCAAAACTTCACCGGTTAAGTTCACCCCACCCCACCCCCCACCCCGCCAACCGCCCCTTTTTTGTCGATCTACCTTTTCAACTCGTCACTCGCCTCGCGCTACTTGCGCCACTTTCGGACGAAAACACACAACCGACGTACGACAAAAAAAAACCCAACACTCGCGCCACTTTGTGTAAACTCGGAAAACCATTTATCGCGAAAAATTGGGAAAGAAAAAGCGACGTTTTTGTTCGAATCGGTTCACGAACGCCCCCGGAGCTTCCGGAAAACGCGCGTAACTCACTTGTCACGAATCGACGACATCGAGTCGTAATAACGTTTTTTTTTTTCGTTGGCCCAATCACAGACTCGGATTACGTTAGGCGTTCTCTCTTTCTCTCTCCTTCGCTCTTCTCAATATTGTCATACCTTGCTCGGAATCGAAACGCGACTCGCGAGACCCCCCCTCCGCGCCCCCCTTCGATTCATCGCACTCGATCGATTCGCGCGCTCGGCCTCTTTTTCCCTTCCGTCTTCCTCTTCCGTCCCGCTTAATATTTTGCCACTTCGCCCCCCCTTCGCGATCTCGCGAAACCTCGAAAAGTGTCAGCCGTTGAAAACTAACTACGCCACTCCTGTTTTAACTTTCGTTTGATTTTGACACTCGCGTTACGAGAGCGCACGGGAACGCGAAAATGTCGTCGAACGAGGATCGAAAAATCGCTCATCCGAGGTGCACACGCACGACCACTGAACCAGGCTCGAGCGTAGTTTTTTCTTTTATCCGTCCTCTGTCACCGTCTCCCTCTCCTTCGCTCTCGGCTTTCGACATATGTATATTGGGTATACACAAATGTATAGATATATGTAAATAACGCGCTCGCCCCTCGCTTGCGCAGTAGGGTTTGTTGTGATCGACTCGCGCACTTTCAACCGAGACGGGAATCTCAGGTGGGAATTTCTGCGTGAACGATCGCAGCGCTCGCTGTAAGGCGACCGCTCCGGTTACTACACGTTCGCTTCTACCATTCTTCCTCGGTCGATAAGTAAAAATTTTAAAAATACTAAAAAATAAATGCCAGAAATAAATCGCTAGAGAACCAAAAAGATTTATGAAAAATAATTCGATGCATCGGAATACATAAAAAAGATTCGGAAATCGGTTAAAACTTTTTGTGGAATGATTTTTAGCGGCAAATCGTCCATTCTGAACATGACGAAAATCGCACCCGAGTTACCTAACGGTTCGACACCCACGGTCGATAAGTAAGACCGGAGAGATAGGTTTTCGATTATTTATTGTCTTTGAAAGATGTAGAGGTATTCAGATTTGCACATTCTTCGTGTCGGTGATGGCACTCTCTCAATTTGGAGACTGGAATGTTGCTACGATTCGTACGAAATTTTCGAATGGAAGCGAAGGCTAATAGGAAGTTCGTTTATAATATTAAGGTTATCTAGATACGTATATCTACATTAAGTTGGCATACCTATCCGAGATGAGGTGATTTACGTATTTACTTGGATCGCGGTAAATCACGTACGTATCTAGAACGCGGCAATCCAAATATGTACATATTTTACCTTAAGAGGAGACAGTCCACCGCTGCCCCCACGTTTACCGATCTCGATAGTACATTCCCATTAATTTCAGAAATGGCTTATCAGAATTTCACGAATTTTGACCAATGTGAAATTGATGGACGAATGACTGTCTTCTCCCAAACGTTCTCAAATGGAAAGAAAAAATTATAGTTTGTATTACCACGCGAGCATCGCGATTGAAATGTCAAATAAAAAGTTTGCTTCATATAACGACTTGGATGGGAGAAGAGGCGCGTTACCATATTCAAAACAGACATTTTGGGCCCTCAACCCGATTCTGTCATATTATAGGAGATCCTTGGGAAACCGTAATTTGTCGGTAGATGTTTACGATTTCGAGAAAATGTCGTCGGACATTTGTGACGTTTGGTTCCGGCGAATGCCGGAGCGCTGTACATCGTCATTCATTGCCATTCGCGGCAACTAAACATCACAAATGTCGGACGATATTTTATCGAAATCGCGAGCGAATACGCAATTGCGGATACCCACGGATTTCTAACGGAACGCCGAAAAACATTGAAAATGAGCGCGTTGAGCGGCTATTTACCACAACGAGCAAAATTCAGTGAACACTGTTCGCCTCTCGATACGTTAACCTAAAAATAAAGTGAAACTGGAGAAGCGATCGGCAACGTCGACCGTTCTCAAAACACAAAAAAAAGTCATGTCTTCTTAATTTTCATGATTATTATTGAGATACAATTCTTAAAGAACGAGAGTCTCCTGGAGTTTCATCTGTTTTTTGCTCTTAGCTTTGACCTGGGCGGCGATGCGGTCAAGGTCCCGACGTCCTTGACTGGTGAGCTTGCGACCACCGACCGGAGCTTTCTCGATGAGTTTCAGTTGTTCCAAACTCTGAAGAGCTTTGCGCGCGACTCCACCCGCCGACCGGCAGAAGTGACTCGGATGAGTTCCGTTGCGTTTACGACCACCGAAAATTTTCGTTACAGCCCCAACTCCGATTGGACTTCTAATGTAGATGTGGCGCACCAGAGCCGCGCAACGAATGTAATACCAGTCGGGATCGTACGGGGCGAGTTCCTTGAAACGCGCCGATTTCACGATGTCGATGCATTCGGGTACGCGCATTTTGCCGGTTCTTTGAACGAACGTAAAAACGTGTCAGAAGTGGAATGCAATAGGTATCTCCTGCGTTGAGTAGCGTTATTACTCATTTGGGTTTGTCGGGAAGTCGACTACGATAGGTATCTCCTGCGTCGGGCAACGTTATTACTCGATTGAGTTCGGGCTTGTTTGCGTTTGGGAAGTCGATTAGAATAGGTATCCCCTGCGTCGAGCAGCGTTATTACTAAAATGGGTGACCGCTCCGCTGCCTCTTGAGTTTAGAAAAGCGACAACCACGAACAGAGGAGCATCGAAATAAAAATAAAACAGCATCGGATGTGAATAATTGACAGAATATGAATCAGCCTTGAATAATGATATAAAAAGAAAAGTAAATCAAAGAACACTAGAAGTACAAAATTAACAATAGGAGAATTAGAGAAAAAGAAAACGTTCGTCCGCGAATTGATATTACGTTTGATATACTATAAAGTACTTTTCAAAAGTGTAATTAAAAGAGATTTTTTTTAAACAAGGTTAATAGAGAATCCACAAATTAAAAGAACATAATCGTAAGATAAACGAATGGAATTAATGACAAAATTAAACATAATATTAAATATGCTGTAACTGATAACACGGTTGGTCGCGAATAAAAAAGAAATGAATATGTATACTTATGAATGACCAATAATTAATTGATGCACGGAATAACAAAAAAAACGACCATATAAAAGCAACCGGCGATAAATACGCAAAACCATGTAACAGACGTTTGTTGTTCTACGAATATTGTTGAATACGAAGCAATTTTTTTTTAACGTCTATACTAAACGACTCGATCGATTATTCGAATTCTAACAACTTCGCAAATGACCGGCAAGTCGGCAGATTGAGTATTAAGTGTGTTAATAAAACCCAGAATGTGTGTTATCGGCAGGGGGGAAATCAAAATTGGAGCAGGAAATATACCAGACGCCGTTAGGTGGGCGGTAGTGTTTAGATTCGGTGGTATTTTCTAAAATGGTTTGCCCATGATAAATAGTTTAAGCCGCGACCATTTAGGTATAGTCGTGCTTGTCTATCGGTCAAAAGTCGATAGACAAGCAAGCGATCAAAAAGTCTGGGCACCAAAAATCATACGAATACATAGCTGTCCTTTTAAAAAAATAGTCAATCGGGATTTAGAAACCCAAAATGGTAATGAAACCAAAAATGGTAATAAAACCCAAAATCTGTGTCATCAACAGGGGAGACCGAAGTTGGATATGGCTATCGCCGTTTTACCGTGACTCGTAACCAGGGAAACTTGAAAAAATAGTCACTTTATTTAGAATAACTTTGGGCATGATAATCGTATACTAGTGATATGCTCTATTGAAATACGATGACAGGTATGCATCAGTACCATGGCTCCTCCGTGCTGAGTTTTGTTAATGGGGAAAAAGCGCGACCGATAATATATTGGTATAGTAAACTATACCGATACCTTATACGCACGAAACACTAATGGTTTTCCAATAGATCTTAACCCAAACAAAGCCAACCACACTCTGATTTGTTCAAATTGAACGAGAAAAGCGTTATCTTTGGCGCTTGTTTGCTGACGGAAATAACAATATTCATCGTGAGAAAACGCGTTTTAGAGGTTACGTTGAAACTTACTTTTTCAAGAAAGCCGCGAAGGCCTTGACGAATTTTGGCTGGTCGACGTCCTTTAGAGTGACGGAAGGCATCTGGAAGGTATGAAAGACAATTTTAAAAATTGTTAATTCGAGGATGCGGATTAAGCGAGAATTCCTTGAAAAGCCACATGGCGTTGCGTCGAGCGAGGACACGTGCAACATCAGACATACAATTCTGCGAGAATAACTACAGAAAATTTGGCCAAGTGCGTCAAATTAATGGATTTTCACGTAGTCGTTAAATACGTACTTTATCAAATGTATTTTCACTGTTTTTGTAAATAAATGGAACGACAAAGTGTCAAAGGACAGACCTCTGCGATGGCGTTGACCGGAAAGAGCTAAAACAAGATGGCGGCTCGTCGCGGAAACTCAGTGGACAAGAGAAGGAGAACAGGGAGAACGAATTCGTCGCGGAGTAAAACTCTGATGGTTTTTCTTAACGATAGTCGGTATTGAAGATCGTGTCGTTAAGGGGACGGACGAACGATTGAAAACTCTTCGATTCAGCAAAATGTAAACTATCGATTTGGCAGAATATTTTTGACAATTGTTGAAAGAATGTTATTTTTTTAAGTATAATTTTCAACATAAGAGAAAATAATTCGATGCTCAACCAAAAACTATGCCTAACTGACTACTGTGCACCCCCAACTGGTGCTGCCAAAGGGACGGTTCGTAATATTTACGAACTACGAAAAATTGTCCAAAACATCTTTGACGTTTGTAGTTTTAACGCCATTTCCATAATTTTATATAAACGCTATAGGAAACGAACGACTGCACTTCTGGAGAAAATTGCACTTCAAATTTTACCTTCTTCAGAGTTGATTTTCCAAAAATGTCGATACGCATAATTTTTAAGAGGGCGCGATACCCTCGTTGGACCTTCGACGCAGCCTCTGGTCCCGTCGGTAAAACAAAATTAGCGCACGTTACAGCTATTTACCGCGAGACAACATTGTCGCTCGCATCCGGCAAGCCTCGACGGGCTTCGTGTGCGTATGTACACGTAAATATATACGTACTGAAAATTCCGAGACGTGCGCCGCTCCCGCCACTCGCCGGAACTAAATGTCATAAATGCCGGACAATATTTTCTCGAAATCGTAAACAAATACCTACCAATTGTAGATTCCTACGGATTTTCTGAAATATGTGACAGAATCAAATAGTTGATGTCCCAAAGTGTGTGTTATGAATATGGCTACACGGCTCTTCGTCCCTCGAAGTCGTAATATTAATCAAACTTTATATTTTACAGCATATCCATCACGACGCTCGCGTGGTAATATAAATTGTAATTTTTTTTTCGATTTTCGAAATTTGTGTATAGGACAGCCGTTGGTCTATCAATTTGACATTGTCTGGCCAAATATCGTGAAATTCTGATGAGCCATATCAGAAATCCGGGGGAATCTAGTATCGGGATCGCCGGACGTGGGCGGGGAGGGGGGGCTACTACCCCCTCTTAAAATCATTACGTACAGTCATAATTTCGCACGTTCGACCGACGATGGTTTCTGAGATTCGTAAATAGGGGTTAGGTGTAAATTGAAAGACGAAAAGTGGAAGAAGCGTTTGTAAAGATAATGATTAATCGCATGTAAGCTCTGTTCAATGTTGAATATTCCGCGTCGCTTTAGTGGCGATCCGTTAGCTCCACAGAGACGAGCGACGATATCTAATCTCAATATCGCGATTTAAGCACCACCTTTTCGATTGTTGCAATCATGAGTAAATATTTCGTAAAAGTTGCGCATTATTGCGTGAATCGGCGAAGTCTTCCATTTTTCCAAATTAGGCGCAACTTTAGTGAAAACGATCGAGGCTTTGACGCAGCGATGGAACGCACCCCACTGACAAAGGATTTTCTGTTTCGCCAGGTCAGCCATATTGAAAGCTAAAGTAGACACCAGAATAGTGAAGTTGGCCACGAAAAACTTTTAAACTACAGCTTGACGTTGCCCACGAAAAATTCATTTTCATTGGAAAGAAAAAAGAAATGTCACTGTTTGGAATTCCGAAACGATTGTATTATTGCTATTGCTAATCTTTCGTATTAAATGGTTTCACACTTGTACAATAGATATAGATCGCATTAAGAATCGAAGATAAAAATTAATCAACTGATCAAAATTGTGACGTGAAAGGAAAATATTATAACCGTGCTAAAATTCTTACAGGAAGTATACAATCCATCGGTTATCATGATTTTCTTAATCAGGATATTTTCCGCACTTTTTTTTCAATGCCTCGTGTTCCACGTTCCGAGTGCAAAATTTAGAGAATCACGGTATTCGTGAATCTTTCGAATAATCGAACAAACATTTTCTTCCATGTCCGTAGTTCTTCGATCACAAGTCGAGCACGTACACATACCTGTTGGCGGACGTTAAAAGCCGCGATGCCATTTTTATCGACCCAGTAATCGAATGGGCCGAGCGCGACGCAAAGATTATCGAGGAGCTGGGACTCCGTCTCGTTTATGCCCGTGAGTACACCGTTCGATCAAACTGTGAATGACAATTCCATGAGTGTTTAGAAGGCCGATGAATCAAATGTTTTTGGAAGTTCATAGTACAGACGAACATTGAAAAATGCAGAAAATATTACAAATAAATAAAAAATGAAAGGAATTTGAAAAGAAATAGGAAAAATATAGAGAAATGCAGGCGAAATTTTTGGCAATTTCGGAGTAACGTGGAAATACTTCTTTCCGGATTTCTCCGAAAATTCTCAATTTACTGAAAAAATCGGACAAATTTTCGGAGAAAATGGGAGTTTTTTTTTAGAAAAATGCGGGAAAAATCATTCTTCCAGGATTATTAGTCGTAGTAAAAAGAAATTCATTAGCATCTGGGGTACCTATTGCAACGGCAGTCGTGGACAAAATAATGAAGGATCGGTTCAGAAAATTGGCACCAGATATCACGAATGACGTTGGTTTTTCTTAGCTCGAACGTGTTTTCCTCGACGCATGGAAAATCTTTCATGGATAAGGATTTTGATACTGACACTCGGCGTTTATTCAGGTCTTACAATTGAAACGGATAATCCGGTGTATCCTCGTGGCTATGCCGCGTAAAACTTTCTCGACAAAATAGAGCCAAGATACGATTTCAGATGGAAAATGGAGTTTCTCCGAGGGGCCGCGGGCGGCACGCCTCGTCGCTTCTCTGCCGCGCTTGAACCATTTTTTCAACTATTTTCCGAGTTGATTCGACCTCTTCGGTGTTTTCCTCGGGGAATTGTATCAGGGTGAAGAATACGAAGCCTGTAGCAAAAAATAGCGAAATATAAACTGGCAAATAGAGAAATCGGATAATCTCGTCTGTATTCGTGCAGCTCGTAATGAAATTAGGGAGGAGCGGCGACGGGGACAGAAGGATCGCGACGAAAGGAAGAGAAAAAGAAAATTGTTGACACTCTGCTTATTTACCGTCGAATGAAGACAGCACACCTTGTAAATTTACTCGGGTTTGTCTTTCGCGCGAGTATCATCGGTTTTCGGCCGACCGGTCTCAGTTACGATCGGTTGAATGGTGGGGCGCTGGTTCAGAGGCCGCAACGAAACATAAACAAAAACCATCAAAGCAAATGAGAAAATTACTAAAAATTGACCGAGCCATTGAATTTTACGAAACAACAGAACATTTTACAGAAACGACATACAACGGGACATTGTACGGAAACAGCGCGCAACATACATTGTACGGAAACGACATACATCATACAAAAACAAACCCAAACAGAGTCATCTTGCAGGCGTCCCCGTATTTTAGGTACGAAAAATGTCTTTTGTTTTTGTGCCCGAAGTGAACACGCACATGCACGCCGATCACATAACGGGCACTGGCAAGCTCAAGGCGTTGTTGCCCGGTTGTCGATCGGTGATATCGAGAGCGAGTGGCGCGCGTGCCGATATTTTGCTGGAACCGGACGATTCTGTCGCTTTTGGAAGGCACCGGTTGGAAGTATTGCCCACCCCTGGGCACACGGAAGGTCAGTAACGACGCGTAGCCCGAGCTCGCGCGGCCCACTCAACAACGTTTGTCTCCTCTCCGACCCCAAAAACAGCTACTACCAATCAGAAGCGCTTCGTTTACTCGTGGCTTTGTCACCATTTTGAGCTTTGTTTCGTCTATTTTGATGAAAAAATAGCGGAGAAATTGGTTTTCGAAATTTTTCACACAAATGTACCACCAGAGCTCAAAATCTTATCGACCGTCGAGAAAATTCGGTTAAACGATTTTCTCACTGGCGGCGCAGCGGCTCGCGTTCTCCATTCTTACCGACCGCGCTTGCTTCCTTCCGAAAAATCGATATACTTTTTGACTTGGCACTCGTCACTTGTTCACTCCGCTAATTCGTAACCTCCGTCATTTTCCCAGTCTAATTTTACACTTTCGGCAAAAACTCGGGCAGATTCGTAATCAGGGGAACATTTCCGATCAAATACATCCTTTTAAAAGGTTAAAAAAGGAAAAAAAAAATTTTCGTCTTCCCCCGGCCACTTTGCCAGAACGTTGAAAATCACGGAATTTCAAGAGGTCGTAGAGTGAGCTCCTTGTATGCTACGGACGTTCATTGGGAGGGTTTGGAAAAGGTTTTTGCCTGACTTAAATAATGGCGTTGGATTCGTATCGATATCTCGTATAGTTTTCCCGGAAAGTCCACTCGAAAAATCGCAAAAAAAGAGGCAAAGG
>JAPYZI010004221.1:0-14473 GCA_030523105.1 Ophioninae sp. A BG-2022a
GGAATCTCAAAAATCACGAAATTTGAAGGTCGTAGAGTGAGCTTCTTATATACTATAGAGATTCAATGGGTGTGTTTGGACAAGGTTTTTCCTTAACTTGAATAATGGCGTTAGATTCATATTGATATCTCGTATAGTGTTCCCGGAAAGTATATAACACTTATATGTATGTGAGTATCGGTTGACACACGTACATATACGTGCGTGTTTTCGTTGGGACGAAACTACAAATTTGGATACAAAATATCAAACACAAATCGAAACACAAAATTTGGATACAAAATATCAATGTTCTTAACCCAAACAAACCCAAACAAACGTTGGATATCGAATATTAGCATTAATGTGCATAACCCAAACAAACCCAAACGAAAATTGTATATAAAATATCAATGTTCTTGACCAAAACAAACCCAAACATAAATTGGATATGGAATATTAGTATTAATACTCATAACCCAAACAAGACCAAACAAAAATTGCATATGGTAGGTCAACGAGGATCTGTATAGCCTTTCATTGACGAGGCGAGCGTAAATCCGTACGCGCGTGAGCACAAAGGTGATGTAGGAAGTAGGTACGAAACGTGCACGTTTGAGTTTATAGGAAGTGACTTCCGGTAACGGGAGACCCCCTTCGATGTTTACCGGAAACACCGGAAATTCAGAGCACCCGTGTATCGGTCCTCGAACGGGGAATTAACTCGTTACGCTTCGGCGACCGAAACGGTAGAACTCACTGTTATTTTCGGTCACGTATAAACGCGAGCAGTGAAGAACAGAAAAAAAAGAGTATTCCCGGTTTATATTTTCCCTCGCGATATTTCTCACTCACGGAAATGGGGGACTCGAGTATTATATTTTTTACGCGATGGCCAGAAGTACAAAATATATATTAAAAATCGATCGAAATTCCAAATTTGAAAAAAAAAAAACAATCATTCAATAAGTCAATAAATAATTCAATTCAATAAACAATTCAATTAAAAATAAGTTTCGATAAAAACGAGCTGGTAATTAATATTCTAACGCCCGCTCGTACATCGCTCGAAATAACGATAATAATCACTTTTAACGAACAGATTTTAATTGAGAAATGTGCGAGGAAAAAAAAAGTGTTCGGAGCTCGCAAAATTGTACGCGGTTATTCACGGTATTTGTATAATAATCTTTATTTAATATTTACTTTTATTAACGTTCATTCGCATCCGATTGTTAAACATTGATGGTTCTATATTAACTCATGACTGTTTTATTAATCGTTGACTTCGTTATTGACGATGGAACTTCATTTCGTTATTACAAATTACGAAACCGCTTCGGCAATATTTAGTCGAACACTCCAGTTGCAAAATTACACAGAATTATTTAATCCTTCGACATTTGAGAATAATAAGCAATTCATTGCGAAATGAACATTACAAACAATTGGTTATTTATAATAATGAAATTAGCTTATAAATGAAAGGAGAATGGATATAGAAATAATGAATACTAAATTTAAAAAATAAACAATGTGCAAGACATTTTTCGAGAAAAGAATGTAAATCAAATATCCATTGAGAAATCAATAATAAATAATAAATAAGTAATAAATATATAAATAATAACCAAATGTCTACTTAAATAATATAATAACTACATCAATAAACGAAGAAACGAATAAAGTATTTTATTTTTTCTAAAAAAACGATATAAATAAAATTTTCCTTAACAATTCCATGAAAAATAATAAATGAATAAGAAATACATAAATAATATACCAATAACTACTTAAATAATACAATAAACATATCAATAAACGAATAAAGTATTTTAATTTTTCTATAAAAACGATATAAATAAAATTTTCGGTGACAACTCCATTAAAAATAACAAATAAATAATGAACGCGTAGATAATAAATAAATAAATACTTTAACGAACAAACGAATAAAGTACGTAACATTTTTAAACAAAAGGCTGTAACTGGCTCGTGGCTGGCTGTCAAATAAGAAGATTTAGGTCCTTCTCATTGTTCGCGAACCGTATTACACGAGCGTATTTTTTGTCCGCCGACTGGTACGCGTGCTCGTTTATTGGTGCGCGTATACGAGCCCGTTTGTGTGATTGACTATGAGGTCTTTCACACCCGGTTGGAGAGATCACACATGCCACATGTTTCCTCTCCCTTCTTGTTTGACAGGCTTGTGTAACCCGGAGTTTCGCCACACATCCATACAAAGCAACGCACCGTGACCTAATCCTATTAACTCTCGCTACATTTATTCCCCGTCGATTTTTCAGCTAAACTCCAACGATTTTTCTCACTGGCCATGTCATCCCGAGAATTGTATCTCGATGGTTACAGCTGCCGATGTTCCTCCTCGATTCTTCGCTTTTCCTCGCTATTAATCCTGGATTAGAGATACGTGTCATCCTCGATAAATCCTCGAACGATACGTACGTTGAATTACGTAAGCGAAATCGGACCACGATTTTCCCCCAATCCAGGAGAATAATCCATGGGGGAAGTTTGTCGCTAATTTTTAATCGATATTAAAGAACTTTCGGAAAATTCGTTCCTGAAAAACTTCAAATATATATTTAAACGTTAATTTTTAATAAATATTGATTAATGGAAAAATAGTGTTTTATAAATATTTTTTGTTGTCTGAATTTTATTTGATAAATATTTTTTAATTGAATTGTAATGTAGAAGAATATTTTTGAAATGTAAAAATACAAGATATCGCTATAAATAATATGATTATTAAAAAACGTAATGAATACGTTATTTTTATTGATTTGTTTATTTATTTTTTGAGGAGCTTTGAATGATCGAGCAAAGTGTGATATTCCGAGAAAAGCTACGAAATATTTATTAAAAAATAAAAACAACGATTTCATTCAATGTAATTACAAATTTTATTGAATACACTATTATTTAAAAATACAAAAGAATTAACAAAAAAAGAAAATACAAGTTTTTTTTCTTTCTTTAACGAGCTCCGAATAACCGTAAAAAAAGGGAGCACAGAAATTTCGAAAAGAACCGAAAATAATGAATAAACTTCATTCATTCAGCGAAAGAAAAAAAATGAAAACGTTGTTACTTTTTTGCTGGCGAGTTGATAAAATCGACTAAAAATATGTGATATTACGTTAAAAACCAAAAATAAATGAATGCACTTAATTCAATAAACGATAAAACACTTTTTTTCAATTTTTGAGTACAAAAAAATTGAAAAAACAATTTGTTCTCAAAGACGAGAGAAAAAGCGAGTGCTGGTAGGTCGTATCGTTTTTCAAACTATGTCCAGAACTGAAGAAGTCACTCGTCGTGTCCGTTCGTTGGAAGGTTCAAGAAAAGGGTGCGATTTTCGTATCGGATTACCGCCTCTTCTCGTGAGCTTCGTAACGCGAGAAATTCTTTTCATTCGGCGAATAAAACTGGTCTCTCTTCTCCGCCGTTTCCTTTCTCGTTTCCTACAGTCGCCGTCTCATAAGCTCGTAGCCGTCCGTCCGATTGTAACGTTTGCTGCGAGTATCTTATTTATTTATTTCGTTTTTGTTTTTGTTTTTTTTTTTCGTACATGTCTCCGCTCCGCCCTATCGTGGACCAACGGGAGCTTAAACGAGCTGCGGGTGAGCTCACATCCGGTCTTATAACGACCTTCCCGCACTTCCCCTCTCGGCCCTTATTCGCTTCGTATGGTCTTGAGTGTCGCGATATCTCCGGGACTCTCTCTCTCTCTCTCTCTCTCTCTCTCTCTCTCCCTCTCGGGACGCGAGAATGGAATCAAATGAAACGGAGGGTTACTAAATAACAATAGTTGAATTCGTAAGCGACGGGTCTTGTTTCCGGTGCTGAATTACCATCGGACGTAGCCCGCTTCTCTTACATACAATCTCATTATTATGACGAATTATCTTTGCGCGTAGAATGTCCTTCTTGCTGAGCATTAACGCTCATTTTCCTCCTTAAAGCCTCGCCTCGTAATTAATCTTCTAAATTTTTTATTTCATTGGATTTTTATTAACGTCCTTATTTATTTTCATTAATTTCTTTTTTATTCTTATTAATCTGTCTTTGTATTTTTCGCATATTAAAATTTATTTATTGATTTTGTAAAACGCCGATTGCACGGGGAACAAGTCGATTCGATCTTGATACGCAATTTTTTGTTTGTTTTCCCTTTTGATCACGTTCTTTTCGACAGATTTCTCGGTTGAAAAAACCAAGTGATGGACGGAAAGATTGGAACGGCGTATTTTTTTTTTTGTTCTTGTCAACGTTGCGATCGGAACGAAGCCCTCTTTTATTCAATATCGGTTTTTCTGCCGTGAAATTGACGCTCCGATCATCCAATTAGGATTGACGTAACGGCTTTGACAACTTTTCGGCCGGGGCGCCCGTGTCGACACGATTTAATAACGATCGGCTATTGGTTTGACCAAACTTGTGCTACGGAATTTTGGTTAAAGCAAAAGTTAACGCTTAAAAATAAAAGGAGTGAAATTTCTCGAGATTCGATGAAATCTCGAGTTGAATATGGAATGCTAATTAACTTCTGTATTGGAACGAATTTTATTCCTCGAAATTAATAATTAATAATCGTTATTATAGTTATTAATAATTCTTATTTTTCATTTTAACTACAATTTGACATTAACTAAGAATTATTTAACGTCGTCATTAAAATTGATTCAAAGTCATTGTCAATTAAACATTTTTATTAACATTTACATCAACGAAGAATTTTTTAACATTTTAACTACAGCTTTTGTCTCGATTTCGAGCTATTGTAAAATGAGGCAGTTTGTTTTTTATTTGTTTTCAGGATTTTGTGTTTGTATATCAAGAAGAACGTAGAAGTGAACGTATAAATAATTGATTTTTTTAAATTATGATTTCAGGGACCGAAGATATCCTGATGCTTTAGTAAAAGAGCAAAGTTCGCGAGGATCCTGTGGGGGCAATGGGGCGCAAGAGTATGGCGGGAAGGTGTCGAGGTTGGTGCGTGGGGTGGTCGATAATACTGTTTTTCCTGACGACGTCATTGACGGAGGTATCAGGAAAGAGGGCAGTATTGCCACACGACGTGTATCCTGGATTCGAGGTTATGCAGTTTAAACCGTCTCGAAAGGAGGTCCCGTCATATCGTTTACTGGAAACAGGATTTTCGAAGTACTTCACGATACTGAGTAACGGAATGATAATGACGACATCGGATTTGGGTCCGTTGGTGAATAGGCCGGTGAATTTGATAGTCCTCGAGGAATTGGGCAATCGAACGGAAACTCACAACGTCAACTTGTACGTGATAAATCGTGGGAATATGTTGACATTGTCTCGTGAGACATTAGGCGAGGGTAAAGTGCGTGAAAACGTTTCGCCGGGTACGAGGATCGATGGATTTCCGATATTTTACGCTTTCGGCAATTTTCCGATTCACTATACGATAATGCCGAACGAAAAGGGAGAGTCACCATTCGCGCTGATGAAAACCGGTTCCACTTCTCTCGCTTACCGTTTGATTTTAGAAACGCCTGATCAGGGTGTAAGCGTGGTAACTTCCCGATCTCTAGATCGAGAACAATTGGACACTTATAGCGTAGTCGTTCACGCTTCTGACAGGGATTTCATCAGCACATCAACGATAAGTGGAACTGTACGTGTCATCGATGAAAACGACAACA
Organism: Ophioninae sp. A BG-2022a; assembly: GCA_030523105.1. NCBI lineage: Eukaryota > Metazoa > Arthropoda > Insecta > Hymenoptera > Ichneumonidae > Ophioninae sp. A BG-2022a. The sequence continues at coordinate 5,682 of JAPYZI010004221.1, forward strand.
GTCCGGTATTCGAACAAACCGAATACAGCTTCGAGATGAGACCGGAAAATCTGGAGACTTTGGAGAAAGATCGGGTTCCAAGATGGAAGAGGTTTGCAACGATCGGTCGGGTCAAAGCTCGTGACGCTGATGGCGATAAAATCGCTTATAAAATAACCAGCCCTACCAATCTCGTAATTATCGTGCCCCAAACCGGCGATCTTTTACTCGCCGGTGAACCAACCGCGACTATCAATGAAGACAGCGAAATCGAATTCTCCGTTGAAGCTCACGATCTTCGCGGCCCCAGTCACAAATCCGAAAAAGAAGCCCGCGTCCTCGTCAGATTCTTCACGACCGATCCCATCGTCCTTCCAGCTCCCGAACCTCAAGTACACAGGATTCATAAACGCCGCGTAACCAGAGCTGTCAGACCGACCAAAAAAATGGAATTCCTCGAATCCGATGGCGATGTCGAAGGCAAAATCGTTTTCGTTCTCGAGAAAGACGCCGAACGTGAAACTTACAAAATACGGGACGAAAATCCTTGGGTCACCGTTGGTACCAATGGCTCCGTTATTGTCAAACGAAAGTGGGACTACGAGGAACTAGGAGTCGAAAAAACTATTGACTTTTGGGTCACCATCTCGAACGCGGGTGGCAATTCAGGTAATATTATCGTTTGGGATTCAATGATGGAACGTCTCGGAGATGGATGAGGTTTTATCGATTTGATATTGCACCGATCATTTTCTACATTCACGCTTTACAAATATTTTTTTATTTACATTTATTTAATTTTTCTTTATTTAATTTTTTCGTTGGTTTTTTTCGTTGCAGTACGCGCTTTTATTTATTTATTTATTGTACTTATTGATTTCGTTTATTTATTTATTACATTCACGAAATACACATTTATTGTCGTTTATTTTTGTTTAATTTATTTACTCAATTCAAGTTATATTCATAAAATACAAATTCATAAAATTTATTGCGCACAAAACAATTATTGTTTCGATTAATTATTCATAGAAAAATGTTCAAAACTGCGGAATTATATCGTACTTTTTTTTATTTTTTGAATCATCCACGGAATATATGACGCGCTTCAATGATTGCTCAATTAAAATTTTGAATGAATTAAGCTACGACGCGTATCGCTAACAAATTATATTAGTAAACGATTCTATGTAACATCGTCCATCTCCGAAATACGAGAACTGTTATCTGGTTCGTTGCATTTTATTTATTTTTTTTTTTTTTTCGTCAACGTTCGTATTTAATTGAATTTCAATCGGATTTATTTGATTTTCCTTGGTATAGGACGTGACCCACCGAAAGGGTGGTGCGCGCGATATCCGCCCGGATACCCCTGTCTATTCAATGGTATCACGGTACAATTTTTATTTTTGCCAGCCTTTCGTAGCGTTAAAAAAAAAGTAAAAAAAATTGCTTTTTTTGTTAGTTTAATAATTCGCAAGGATACTGGACACTTTAATTGTTTTACCTACGTACGTTTGTTCTACTTCACTTCCTCTTTCTTATTTTTCTATCGCCGAATTTCTATACCGGAAGTTGCAAATGGTAGACGTTTTAAGGAATGGGACGATGCTTTTTCTTAAACGGCGTATTCATCTATTAACCTTCGATTTTCTCTCTTTCCAAATGATTGGCTTCCAAAGGGCTTCAATGTAAGTAGCAAGCTATCTGGAATCATTGGCCTGCGCAAAAAAAAAAAAACAGAAAAATCAAAAACACTTTTTAAATAATTCTTGAAAATAAGAGTTATTAAAAAAATATACTTATTTATCAATAACATTTGTATTATCAGAAAATATTATTAAATCGAATGATTCAATTTTTAATATCACATTGTTTACATATTTTATTGCAAAAGATGTTATCGAATTAAATATTACAAAATAAAAATTAAAAAATTTTATTTATTAAATAATATAATGGCTATACTGTTTTTAATAATTCTTGTTTTAAAGAACTATGAAATGAGTAACTTATTTATTCGGTAATAAATTATTATCGCTGACGACTAGACACGCAAACGCTTTTTACATTCGAACGATGGAACTCGTTTCCTTTTTCGAATTGATCGTGAAGAACAATGACGTTTTTTTAGATACCGACAATCAACGAATCATCATTAGCGTCAAAGACGTCAACGACGAGCCACCATATTTCATCAACAAACCGCTTCCCATGCAAGCCGTTGTCCAACTGAACGCACCCCAAAACACTCATGTCTTCACACTCCAAGCCAGAGATCCGGACACCGATCACAATATTCATTATTTCATCGTACGTGATCGAAGTGAGTATCAATTATCAAGGAGATATTATAATTAACATATTAATTAAAATTATAATTTATATTATCATTATAAAATCTAATTATTAATATATTCGTTATAATTAATTGATCATAAAAATCGAGACTTTACGTTGGTCAATTTCCAGAATAAAAACTAGAATTACTCCGTGAATTCGACATTTGCATAAAATTCACCACCGAGCCCAACCTTATTCCCAAAAAAGTTTTATCCGTCGTAAAAAAGTATTTTCACGAAGTAGGTTACGTCGATGGGTCAGTTCGAGCATTAATAATTGATCGCCCATTTTGTTTTTTTAGCCGGCGGAAGGTTCGAGGTGGACGAAAGATCAGGGGTCGTCCGAACACGTGGTGCTGACGTATTTCAACTGGACATGGAGTACGTGCTGTACGTAAAGGCCGAAGATCAAAACGGAAGAATCGGCGAGAAACATTTTCAGTCAAGCCCGGAGGAAAGATTGTCGATCGTGGGTGGCAAAAGAGCACCGCAATTTTATCTCATGAAATACGAGACTGAGATACCCGAGAATCAGAGGAAGGATTCCGAGTGAGTTTAACCTAAATCTTAGAGAATCTCAATTTCGACATTCTTTTAAAAATGGTTTTGTTGTTTTTGTTAATAATACGAGGTTTGGTAAAAAAAAATAAGGTGACTTTATGAATTTCAAGGTCACGTTCCATTTTTTATTTTACTTGTTAGATTATTTTGAAGAAACAAAGTGTGATTGATTCAAAAGGGACTACACAGATATTGTTTAATCAATCAATATTTTTTTTCGGAATATAAAAACGTCACCATATTTTTTGAACAAAATTTTGAGGAAAATAAATAATTGACTCTCTTTGCAGCATCATATCGGTAAAAGCAAAATCGTTCGCCGATCGCGATATTCGTTACACACTCCAAGCTCAAGGACCAGGAGCAGCAGGAACCTTCAATATCGGACCATCTTCCGGCATCGTCAAACTCGCCAAAGAATTGGACTTTGAGGATGTTCGTCAGCCACACGTTTATTCACTCATAGTCACAGCTACCGAGGACTCTGGTGGATTCTCCACCAATGTCGAGGTAAATTTACGATTTTTTGCGCTTCTGAAATAAAATTACGAATAAACTGTAAATTGCCATTGCAAAGTCCAAACCAAAATGGAGAAAAGTAAAAGTTTGTCCAGAATGGAAAAATCGTGGAGAAATTTCTAAATTCCATTTTATTGTAAACTTAAACTCGATTTATGTAAAAAAATCCCGTACTAAATTATTTATTGAAAAATACGAAAATGATTCATGCGTTATTATTCTAGCAATAATTATGCTTACGAAAATTTTCAAGAATTTCAGTGATTTTAAAAATAACTATTTTTAATATCAGAAATTCCTTAAATTCATATATTTGTAAGTACTGAATTATTCAGTGAAAAATGGTTAAATAATTAATGCACCTTTATTCAAGCAAAAAGTATCATTATTTCAATTTTCAAGAATTGTCACGGTTTTTTTTCATTTCCATACGGTTCTTCCTATGTTTATTTCAAATTTTTGAAAAATTTCGAAGGTTTTCGACATTATTTTGATCGTGATACTTTTGATGAAAAAACGAATTATCATGATGGAAAAAACGTTAAGTTTTTTTTTAAGGGTTTGTTTGCATTGGAAGAATTTAAAAGAAATTTGAAAAAATTAATATAAATTAAAAGCTATGAACATAAATGGGTTAGAAAAAAATATTGATATCTTAAATTTCTCTCAGTTAACGATCCGGGTATCGGACGTCAATGACAACGCTCCCAAGTTCGAATTGCCGGATTATCAAGCGCACAACGTCGACGAGGATATACCTCTGGGCACGAGTATCCTAAAAGTAAAAGCGACGGATTCCGATTCCGGTGCAAATGCTGACATAGAATACCTCGTGTCTGACGATCATTTTAGCGTCGACTCTAGCGGCCTAATAGTCAATAATAAACAATTGGATGCTGACAACAATAACGCCTATTACGAATTCACCGTTACGGCCAAAGACAAGGGTGGGTAAAAATTCGTATTTAAAAGAATTATTAAAAAAAAGTCATTTATTTACATATTCGAAAATAAGTGATTTTTTAAATAATTCCTTTTTTCTAAGATTATTTTTAAACAGAACTTTTTTTTTTGAATATCCCATATATAATCATTCTTTGTGATTTGCAACTTATTTTTTTTACGCCTGACGAAACTGGACGTGAATCAACGTTCCAGTAACTTAGCATTTTTTCAAAAGTTCATCATCCTCACCCCCATTCATCTCTTTTTGTTTGGAAAAAAATATAAAAAACGGCAACAACAACGTTGTATTCCTTTTATTGTTAAAAAACATGAAAAACGACTACGAGAAAGTTTTTTTTTTACTTTTTGGTGAACAAAAAAATATAAAAATCGAAAACAAGAACATTTTTGATCTTTTTTGTTTTAAAAAAGTAAGAAACCGACACGAATGTTTTATTCCATTCTTTGTTAAAAGAAATAAAAAACTGTAAGAACGTTTTATTCATTTTTTTTGTTAAAAAAAAAATTAAAAACGACAACAAGAAGCTTTCGTTCCATTTTTTTTTTTAAACAAAAATAAAAAATCGACAACAAGAACGTTTTTTCTCTCAATGCGTTTGAGACGTGAGATTTCGTTTGTACAATCGTTTATTCCCAGGTGATCCATGGAAGAACGGTACGGCGACAGTGCGCATATACACGAAGAACAAAAACGACGAGGAGCCAAAATTCTCGCAGCAGGTTTATACGCCGAACGTGGACGAGAACGCCGGGCCGAATACCCTGGTGACGACGGTCGTTGCTTCCGACAAGGACGGCGACAACGTTCGCTTTGGTTTCGTCGGGAACAAAACGGAGTCCGGTCAATTCGTAATCGAGGAAATAACGGGTGTAATACGGCTGCACGGAAAAGCGATCGCTCTTGATCGCGATAAGTACGAGCTCAACGTAACCGCCCTGGACGATGGGGCGTGTTGTCCCGGTGGGAAAAAAAATATTCACACAAGCACCGCCGTCGTTGTTGTCTTCATTACCGACGTCAATGACAACAAACCCGTCTTCAAGGATTGCGCAATATATTCGGCCAAAGTCGAAGAGGGAGCGCCGAACGGAAGCACCGTTATAAAAGTACAAGCGACCGATGAGGACAAAGGTGTCAATGGTCAAGTCAAATACTCCATCGTACAACAGCCCAACCAAAAAGGCACCAAATTCACCGTCGACGAAGAATCAGGACTTGTCTTGACCAACAAGGTAAACGGTCATCAAGCAAAAATAATCCCTTTCCAAATCGCTGCAAATCCCTTGACAATACGTTAAAGGACGGAAGAAACTTTTGGGAAAAATTTGAGGGTTGGGGACACTGAATAATATAATTCATTTCGAAAAATCGATGGGATAGCTTTTTTGTAATTTATTTTTATATTGATTTTGAATAATAATATTTTTTAATATCAGTATTGAAATAAATGATTATAGAAAGAATAGTCATTTATTTTTGCGTTTAATAATAAGTATTTTTAATAATTATTTATTTTTTAATAAATATTTAATTCAATAACTATAATTAGCTATTTATTTTCATCCGTATTTGGAATAGTAATTAATATTGAAATAAGTATCGAAATAAATGATTATTCAAAAAATAGTAATTTATTTTGGGACCTATTTTAATTATTTATTTTGGGATAAGTATGTAAATAAATTATTACTGAAAGAATAGTATTTTATTTTTATAGTCATTTTGGTTATTCATGTTCTTTATTTATTTGAGACTAATAACCGTCGTGAAAATTAGAAGGAATTAATGACGTATCTTAATCGGGTGTAAATTGTCCCGCAGGTTTTCGATCGCGAGGGAGGCGACGGGAAGTTTGTTTCCGTCACTGTAAAAGCTACCGATCAGGGTGAGCCGTCACTCGAGGGTGTCTGCTCTTTCACCGTTGAGATCACTGACGTCAACGACAATCCGCCATTGTTCGATCGACAGGTGAGCCCGATTTTCTTCCTTTTTTACTTCTTTTTCTGCCATACAAAGAAAAAACTGGCATCCAACTGTTATTTTTTAAAATAATTTTTTAATCATTTTTGACATATATCTTTATTGAAGTTTAAAAAATAAATTTATACTATGTTCAATATAGTAAATTTATAAATTTTCTTTTATATATTAATTTAAATACAATTATCCAAATTTATTTTGTTGATCATTCCAATTCGTTTTAAATTCTTTAATATAATGTAACGTATTCGATGTTGCGTAACAATATTTATGCGAAAGAATAAATAAACCGCGACTTTTCTCATAAAAAAAGAAATGTTTATTGTATTTATAATATTTAATATATTACATTTATAAATTATCTTCAACACGTCATATTTTCATAATATTTGACACATAACATTGAAAAATTGTCTGTAATATATTAAATAAAATGCAATAAATATTTACGTACATTATAATAATGATAAATAGACATAATATTAATATAATATAATTTCGTTCAATATGACAATGTTTATAATTTAATATAATAATATTTGTCCGAAAAAATAAAATAAACGAAGAAACTTTACTCATAAAAAATGTATTAATCAATCTGGAGGAATTCAATAATTTTACATAATGGAGTAATGAATTTTTCGTCCGATACGTCACGCACAGAAATACGTTGAGAACGTGAAGCAAGACGCGAGCACGGGAACGAACATACTGAGGGTATCAGCATCCGACGAGGATGCCGATAACAACGGTGCAATAACTTACTCGTTGAGTTCACCTGAGAACGATCGGAGTCTCGATTACTTTGAGATTCAACCGGAATCCGGTTGGATCGTATTAAAGAAGCCTCTCGACGTAAGTTCATTTTCGTTACGCTTTACCTTATCAATAATTATTATATCTCCTAGAAGTAAATCAATTAACGGCTATTATATACATATACATATGTAAACATATTTATCACTCAATTTGGAATATTCGAACGATGACCAAAAAAAAAAAAAACATTTTTTAAAGTATTTTAATTAATTTATTAAAAAAAATAAATAAATACATTTTTTTAAATCACGTGATCCAAAAAAAATCGTCTTTTCGCGTATTCCAAATTCGTGGCTAGATTGCGTAGTACCATACCATATATCATGTTTAATACTTGAGCGTACACCTTATGCCGACGTTTTCTTTCTTCTGTTTTTTTTTTGTCTCGTTTTTTTGTCTCAATTTTCCTTTTACCATTTCCGTTGAATTGCGTTTTGATTAACCACGAATATTCGTATATTTATTATGTACCTTTGCTAAAATCGGGAGTGAAAGAAACATGAATTTTGCCGCATATACTAATACATTGCGTATGACTGATTATTTATCTTATCACTTGACATATATACATATATATATATATATATATATATATATATATATATATGGATATATATATATACGTTTATATATTAATCGATAAATACATCATAAAAAATTATATGTATATATATATATAATTTGCGAACACACACACATATATATATATATATATATATAAATAAAATAAATATATATGTATATATGTTAAATGGATTTGCAACGAAGCTGAGTTTCGTTTTTACGGCACTTGTATAGAAATATTTATTATTCCCGTTGAAATGCACAATGTGTTCACTATGGTAAATTATATATACTTAGCTCTGCCTGATTTCCTTTAAAAAATATTTAAAACGTTTAAAAAAAAAAAGAGAAAAAAAAAAGAAACCAAGCAACCAACAACAACGACAACAATGCTTCACGATACCTGAATCAAAATGAACCAATTCGGGCAAACCTTTTCGAAAAAAAATAACCATTCCAAAAAAAAACACTTTCTTTGTATATATTTATATATTTTTATATAAATATAAATATATAAATATATATATATTGCATCTCTATCTCCCTCTTTTTCTCTCTCTCTCTCTCTCTCTCTCTCCATCTCTCTTTCTTTCTTTCTCTTTCACTTTTCGCGATACGCATTCGCGAAATTGCGAATATCGCGGTGAAGAAAAAAAAAAAAAAAACATGCTTGACGCAGAACGTACATGCCAAAATGTAATATCGATGAATTCCATCGCTTTTGTCTCTTCCTCTCTTTCTCTCTCACTCACATTGATTGCTGCTCGCAAGAAAACGAAAAAAAAAGGAAAAGAAAAGATACGATATTTTTTTCCGTCCGGAATCGCGTTTTTTTTCCATGCCTCGAATCATCGGAGTCCGGTCTCGAATTTCGATGACCGTCCGTCCCAACCACTTTTTTTCCCCGCCTCGAAAAACTTTTTGTGTACGTTTCCTGTTTGATAAACGAAATAAAAAAAAAAAAAAGAAAAAGCGACATTGGGCCGAGCTAAAAGCAAAAAAAAAAAAAAAAAAAAAAAAAAAAAAAAAAAAAAAACAACCAAACGAAAAAAAAAATAAAA
>JAPYZI010004222.1:0-17500 GCA_030523105.1 Ophioninae sp. A BG-2022a
CGCCGCCGCCGCCGCCGCCGCCGCCGCCGCCGCCGCCGCCGCCGCCGCCGTCGCCGCAGCAGCAGCCGTCACCGCCGATCGGGCTCCCGAGGAACCGACCGAAACTCTCCCATGCGCGACGCGCCTCGGACCCAACGAAAATAACGCTTTCGAACGATGTTCGAGATTCGTCCGGATTCGAGCGGTCTTCTCGCTTTCCCGGTATCGTCGTCACCGTAGTCATCGCCGTCGTAATCCGCGGCTTCTCCGTCGCAACGCGCGGCGGCGTCGTTTTCCTCGTTACGGATCTACTCTCATCGTTGACGCGTCCGCGTTCTCGCGAATCAATCGTATCGCGAGCGCGCGAGCGAGTTTAATCTCAGCCTCGGGAAGCGACTCGCGCGTACGCCCGCGCAAAGACCGTTACTCTTAACAGCGGCGGTGCGTCTCGGGGGAGGACGACGCGCGCTTCGCCGCCGCCGCCGCCGCCGCCGCCGCCGCCGCCGTTTCCCACCGATCGACCAATTTCTAAGTATCCATCGAGTCCATCGATTCGCGGTAGATCCGAGGGCGAGACGGGGCGCGGAGGACCCTCCTCGTGGCTCTCCACCGCCCCGTTCGCGTTCAACGTCTTTTCGAGAGAGCAAAGTCCGCCCCGCTCGTGCCCCTCGTCGCGCTCAGCGATCCTCGTTCGAATCTTCCGAAGGCGAGTCGAGCGAGAGAGAGAGAGAGAGAGAGAAAACAAGGCCTCCGAGGGGAATTTCGAGATCCGACTCGCGGGCGCTTTCGCGACCCAAACAAACGCCTCTAGCCTTGGAACGTGTTTCCGCGTCCTTTGGATTTTTGGCGAATTCGAGAGCTCGGCGTACCGCTCGGGACACGCACGCTCGTCCGGTTTTTCGGTAAACGAGTACGTCGAAGGGTTCGCTCGCGCGTACCGCTCGACGAGCGCTTCCACGAAAAATGGGTGTTGGATCGTTACAAAATATTTGTCGATGGAAAGAGCAGCGCCGAGAGCTCGGGCCAACTCTCACGAATTCGATTATCACCGGTTCTCGGGAACTCTCTCCCTCCGGGCCGACGCGGGGGGTCCTCGCTCGCCGCGCCGCCGCGCCGCCGCGCCGCCGCACCGCCGCTGGTGCACGCCCGCCCGTTCGCTCCGACGAACGGGAGACACCCGGTATACGCGGGACGCAACAGCCGCGAACCAGTTCGAACCGGCGCGATCCGGCGCGATCCGGCGCGATCCGGTCGGAGCAGCGTCGCGGTAGCAGCGGCACCTGGATCCGCGGAGCGCTCGCGCGCCCGCGCGCGTCCTCTTCGCGCCTGGCCTCGACGCGTCACCGCCGTTGCTCCGCGATCTCGAACGCGAGCGTTCGTTCGAGGACCTCTCGAGTAAGCGCCTCTCTTCCCTCGTCGGCGAAAAAAGCCTCCGCGATTCTCTCCTTTTACCGTCGATTCCAGGAGTTCGGAGGCGCGCCCTCTCCCCGAGGACGCGAGACCCTCCTCGCTCCCTCGCCCCGGGTACGGAGAGAGAGAGAGAGAGAGAGAGGAGTCGACGGTTCGCGCGCGTCGCGTTCGCGCGTAAAAAGAACAACGAGCTTTCGAGGGTGCTTGTTCGTACGCGTTGTATGTAACGTGTACGCGTATATACATATATATATATATATATTATCGAGCGGCGATCCTCGGCCGTGGCAGCGACGGACGACGCGACGCGCGTGTCTTCCAGCAACCGGGACGGAGGGACGGGGGGGAGAGTCGCTCGTCGAGGCTTCCCGTCGGCGACGGATCCTGTACGAGCGGGGCTCGGGCGCGCGCGTTACGAGTCCGGAGTTCCACCGGCGAGTCTGCTCGCGTACAGGTACAGGGCCTGCGCGTGATCGACGAAGCGAGAGAAGAAACGACGAGTCAGAGACGAGCGCGCGAGAGAGAGAGAGAGAGAGAGAGAGAGAGAGACGGAGAGCCGCCGCGCGGAAAACGTTACCTCGTAAATGACGGCGTACTGCTCGTTGGTCCTGACCGCTCCGGCGCGGTCCCTCCTGATGGTACGGACGACCCTCGGGACGTCGACCGTGCGAGTTATCTCGTACTGCCTTACGGCGAGATCGAGAGCGATAAGAGTTCCCGTTCTGCCGGTACCGGGGCTACAGTGAACGACGATGGGAGCGGGCCCGCCCCGCTGGAGGGCCCTCGCCTCGAGAAGCACCGCGATCAGAGTCCCGGCGATCTCCGCGCGTTTGCTCGGCTCCTCGTCGCGACTCGGCCACGGGTACCACACGTGCGACACGTCCCGGAACGCGTCCCTCTCGAGATTCTGAAACGGGCCGCTCGAGGGGAGTTTGTTCGCTGCTCGCCGTTTATTCGCCGTCCCGCCGATTCGAGGGGGGGGGGGGGGGCCCGCGGTCTCCCGGGTTCGCCCGCCTACCTTGAGTCGAACGCTCGATACGGCGTATTTATCTTTGGTCTCGCGCTTCCTCAGGGTAACCTGAAAATCTCCGTAGAGCCGCCGGCGGTCGGTGACCTCGCAGGGCGGTACGTACTCGGCGCACCTCTCGACCCCGTTCTCGACGAGATCCGTCAGCATTATCACGACCTTGGAGCGTTGCTCCCAGATCATTCGCCAAAAGTCGGGGACCGTCGACTCGAGGGGCGCCTGACAGGCGATGTAGTACTTGGTGGCGTTTTTCGGGCCCTGGAAGCGAGAACGCGAGGGAGAACCGGAGAGGCGCGGCTCGACCGGGAGCGGGCGTCGAGCCTCGCTCGGCTTACTCACTCGCACGTAACTCGCGTTCGTGTACTCGCTGAGGGGATCGTCGTTTATCCGGGCGAGCGGTACCCGCGTCTCCGGCAGGGCTATCACGTTCGCGTATCTGTTCTTGGTCTCTGCTCCCGCGGGCGAGTCGTCGATTCGAGCGACGACTCGCGGTATCCCGGCAAATTCGGCCGCCGTCCTCTCCCGGTCCTTGCGAATCAGCGAGAGTCCCGCCAAGTTGAGCGGGTGCGAGGGCGTCGCCGTCTGTCGGGACGATCCTCTCGTTCGATCAACGGGAACGGTCGGGGGGGGGGGGGGGGGGGTCGCCCCCCGGGGCGCGCGGCAAACGCGTTAACGGGCAAACGGGAAAACGGGGATGATACCGACCGAATCCTCGAAGCCGGGATTGCCGTAACTCCTCTTGGAGAGTCGCAGGGCCGTCGCGGCTGCCGCGTCGAGCGCCTTGCCGTCGCTCCCACCGCCGCCGCGAGCGGCTCTCGCGGCGCCGCCGCCGCCGCCGCCGCTGTAAGCCGAGACGCTGTCCAGGCTGTAAGCGTCGAGGGAAACCGGACGACAACGTTCCCCGTAATTGAACCTCGTCCTTCCGCTCGTGACGACCAGCAGGAGTACCGCCAGGATCGCGAGGCAGACGAGAGCGACGCACGACACGACGATCACCGCTACCGCGTTGCTCGAGTCCGAGCTCGTCGGCTCTTGAACCAGTCGAAAGCTCCGAATCTGGGGGATTCGCCGGGGAGGATTACCTTCGAGGCGCGTTTCGACGATAACGCGCGGGGAGGGGGACAACGAGGAGGATCGTCGCGCCGAGACTCACGGTGATTCGGGGGGGGGGATCGCTCGCCGGGCGCGTCGTCTCGCGAAACAACCGGGGCACGAGCTTGGTCGTCTCCGCGTCCGAGTTCCCGTCCTTATCGACCACGTAAAGCAGCAGGTTCGGAGTCCCGGCCGTTTCCTTCTTTATCGATCGCGCGTCCTTCGAGTCGCACGGATTCTCGCGAAAGACTATCCGATCGGCGGGAACGTTTCTGCCGACCGAAAAATCGACGGATCTTTCGGCTTTTCTTTCCTCCCTCGCCCACCCGCGATCCCGATACCGCCCCCGCTCGGATACTCACCTTTTCAAAGAGACCGCCAGGAGATCCCCGAGCGATCGACGCAGCGCGGGGAGATGCGGGCAAACTTCCGGCCAACCACCCTCGAAGGTGACTCTGACGAGGGTCGTGGGTTCCGAGGGTGGGACGGCGGGGGGCGTCGACCCTTCCTCCCCGAGCGCCGGGGTCCCCTCCCTCGTCGAACTCTCCCGCGTCGTATCCCGGTCCTCCGTCGAACGGTCGTTCGGCGACGCGACCGCCTCGACGAGAGCTTCCGTCGAGGAGTCTCGATCGATCGGCGGCCCTCCTTCCGAACTTTCCGTCGTACCGGCGTCCTCGTTTCGCCCGTTCTCCGTTTCCGTCGGCAGCGGAGCCTCCGCCGTCGTCGCCGCCGCCGCTTCCGTCTCACCGTCGGTCGTTCCCTCCTCGGTGAACGACGTTGCACCCCGCCGGTCTTGGAACGGCGGCGACGTCGAAACGGCCTCTCGCTCCTCGTCGTTGATCGTCGTCGCTTCCGTAACGAAGGTTACCCCGTCGGTGGTGTCGCGGACGCTCGTCGTCGCTTCCGTCGCGAGGAGCGTCTCGTCCGCGCCGCCCTCGATCGTCGACGTTTCTCCCGCGTCCGTCGATTCCGTCGCCGTCGCCGTCGCCGTCGCCGTCTCCTCGTTCTCTTCCCTGCTCGGTTCTTCCGTCGGTGAATCCCTCGTCGTCGTCGTCGTCGTCGTCGTCGTCGTCGGGGACGGCAGCGCTGGTGGCGGGGACGGCGGCAGCGAGGACGAAAAACTTTGCTCGTATCGCGGAGCGGTCGCGTCTCCCTCGCCGCTCCAGCCGACGAACTCGAGGAGGTACGTCGCGGTCGACGATGAATCGGTCGAGTCGCGGGACGACGCGGTGGCGACGGACGCGGCGATGGCGGCGGCGGCGGCGGCGGCGGCTCCTTCGGTGGTAACTTCCGGTATCGAGTAAGCGGTGTCGTCGATCGAGGAGGCTCGTCCGGGCGAAGCGGAACTCGACCGGTGAGACACCGTCGACTCGCTCGTGATCGCTCCCTCGGACGTAGCCTCCGTCCCTGCGACAACTTTCAACCGTCTCCCCGGTTATTCCGTCGTCTCTCGCGATTAATCGAGAGGACGTCGCGCGTCTTTCCCGAATCGGGCCGAACTTACGTCGAGGCGTCGTCCTCGTCGTTGTCGGCGTCATCGGCGTCGTCGGCGTCGTCGGCGTCGTCGGTTCGGAGGAGAACAAAGACGGAAGAGAAGAAGGGAGGAGGGCAACGACGCCGAGGAGTCCGTTCTTCTCCTCGTCCGCGGAGGATCCTATCGCGTTCTCGAGAGCCGAGACGTCTTCCGCGCGTCGTTCGTCGGGAAAGGTCGGTTGGCTCGCGCGGAGGCGATCGGGACTCTCGGGGGGAGCAGTCCCGGCACGTCCGGAAGAAGCATCGCCGCTGATCGAACGCCCGGGGTCGAGAGAAGGATACGGCGACGAGGGCGCACCCTGGCCAGGGAGCGCTCCGCTCGTTTCGTTAAACGTCGCGGTACCGGGCGACCACCCATCGATGCCTGAAAGAAGACGAGAGAACGGTCACGGTTGGCGACGCGTCGCGCTCCGCCGGGAAACGGGACTCGAGCGGGTGGCCGCTCGAGCGTCGCGACGGTCGGGAGGAGGGAGCGGGGTCGGCTCGCTTACCGGGTACGCTCGCGTTTCGCGTCGGGAGTGACCGGGAGCGGGCCGTTCCGCAGAAGAGCAGCAAGAGCAGCGCGAGGAGACCTGCGACACACGCGTACATCCCCGATAATTAACAAATTCGGTGTTCCGCCGCGCTTCCATCCTCCGCCCCGGTCCGGGCGGACTCGCCGGTCCACTCGCGGGACCGTTTCGCGAGAGACGCGCGCGAGGGGCCGGCGAATCGCGAGGAACGACGGAAGACGGACGACGAGTCCGCGGTCGCGGCGGCGGCGGCGGCGGCGTTTCCCTCCGACGAGTACCCCTCGACGGTTCCGAACGGGCTCATCGGCCGAGGAGGGCGCGAGTCGCGGCGCGACTCGCGGAAACAATCGGGGACGATAATTACCCGTGTCGTTGCTCGATCGTTCCCCGATCAGCCGTCTCCTCCTCCTCCTCCTCCTCCTCCCCCGCCCCGCGTTCTCCGTCATTTCTCGGCATCCACGCGCGGGGTTGTGACTCGTCGCGGTCCTACACGCGCGACCGAACAACGATACGCGACTGTTGCGTAGAATTCGTTCGACTCTCCCCTCGCTCGGGCGACGAGTGTCCTCCCGAAAAAAAAACAACAACAACACTCGCGCGTGTCTCCGGACTCGACGGTAACGCGTTCGAAGAGACGAATTTTTAAAAATGCGAGCGAAACGCGCGGTCTCTCGCGTTCGGAAACGGAGCGAGACGCGTTTTATCGAAAGACGAGGAGATACCGCTCGGCGGTAGGGTTTTCACCGAGCGTCCGCGACCGATCCGCCGGCTACAGGTTCTCGCGACGATCCGCGCGCGCGGATCGTCGCGAGAACCGGCGAGGACGCGCCGCGATTACTCCGGGCGGTCCGCGCGCGCGTCGTCCAAGGTCGTAACCGAGCGCGCCGGGTGCTGCCGCGCGCGTACGCTCGCTCGGCCACTCTCGGCCGGCTCGATCTCCGGTGACGCGACGTTATTGGAAAACGAGAGAGAGAGAGAGAGAGGGTACGCCGAGCTCCGCGTCGTTTCGTTCGAAAGGAGAGTCGTCGTCGCGGTCGTCGTCGCGGTCGTCTCGGCGTCCCTCGCGCCGTCTCTACCGTCGCGCGAGGATCGAGACCGATCCGCCTTTGGCGCGTTACTCGCGCGTGAATCATCGCGAGCGGTTGGAAATCCAAACGAGGAGAAACGAGCGAGTCCGGCGCGGTTCGCGATCGGGGGGGGGGTGGAGGAGGGAAACCGCGGGAGCGGGAGGGCCGCGGCCGCCTCCGTCTCGGATCGTTGATAAATTTTCAACGCGTCTCTCGAATCGCGCGAGTCGCTCTTGTTTTCGTTCGGAAACGGCGCGCGGCCGCGCGTACGGGGGGCGCCCGAGAGAACGATCGCGACCTCGCGCGGCTCCGCACCGTTCGACCCGTCGGTAGGTACGCTCGGGCGGCCGCTCCGCCGATTCGAGCGTCCTCGGCCCGCCCCGCCGCCGCCGCCGCCGCGGGCCTCTTCGCCCGACCGGAGCGAAAAGCGTATCATCGAGAGTACGGGAAAAGCGGAACGTCCGAGGAAGGTCGTCGCGCGAGCGCGCTCATCCGTTTTACCCGGCCTAGCGCGGATAGAGAGAGAGCGCGCGCCCGCGTTCGGTCCTCGACGGGTTTCCCGCGCGTCACTCGTCCTCCTCCTCCTCCTCCTCCTCCTCCTCCTCCTCCTCCTCGTCCGGTTTTCCGAAACGTACCTCTCTCGTCGGAGACGAGTCGCCGTCGACGAGTCGCCGTCGACCGCGCAACGAAAGGGTCAAGGGAGCGCGCGACTCGATCGCTCTCCTCCCGAATCCGCGATGTTTCTTACAATTATCGTTGCTCTCTCTCGTTCGCGAGGACGCGGCGGAGCGAGGAGGATCCCGTCGCCGTTTCGCGAACGAAATCGCCGACCGAGACGCGGGAAGGAAGCGGGAAAGCGAAAGCGCTCGCGGGACCGAAGCGGCTTCGCGCGAGCCCGCCGGCCGCTCTTCCACTCTCGCCGACCGCGTTTTCCCTCGTTTCGCGGTGTATCGGTGGTTCACCCGCTCTCGTTCTCCCCGCCTAGCGTCCGAACGATCGCTCTTGACGCAACCTCCGCGAAACGATCGCGATTTCTGACGTTTCGTTCGAGCGCGGAGGCGCTCGAAACGAAACGGGATCTCGCTCGTTCGAGCTCCTCCCGCTCGATTCTCGTATCTCGCGGTGGGTGCCGTCGATCGAGTTCGAGCGTCGACCGTTTCGCGGGAGCAACGGTACGACGGGTTCGCGAAGCTCGGTCTCGCGCGTCTCTCTCCCCCCGGGAAACTTTCCCCGAGGGGTGTACGCGACAGCGAGGGGAGGGCTTTCGTCGAAAAAGGGGAAGAAGCGACGTCGTCGTCGTCGTCGTCGTCGTCGCGGGAAAACCACGGTACGCGGTACTCGCCGAGCGTTTACCGTTCCGATCTCGGCGAGAGTCGACCAGGGGCGGCGGGGGCGGGACGGTTCGAGAGACGCGCGCGCGCTACCGTCGATGCGACGAGAGTGCCGAACCGTGCCGCCGCCGCCGCCGCCGCCCCGAGCTCGAGCGCCTCGCGCGAGCCGACCACCCGCGAACGCGATTACCTCCCGCGACGCCCCGCCGTCCCTCCCCCGCGATCGTTCTCGCCTCGTCGAGCCACCGCGTCGACGCGCGAGAAACCTTCCGAGAGGTTCGGTCGCGGCGGCGAGGTATCGCGGCGCTACGCGCTACGACCGATCGACCGACTCGCGTCGACTCTCGGCGAGCGTTCGACCTTCGCGGTCGCAGGGGGGGAAGAGCGGGGGGAGGGGGGGCGCGACCGCGTCGGTGCGACGACGAACGGGGGCGGGCGCGAGCGCCCGCGCGCGTGGAAATCTCCGTTCTCTCACCAGGAATCCCGGAGCGTGCGTCACTCGCTCTTGAAAAATTTTCGTCACTCCCGGCACTCGTTTGACCAACGTCCGGCCCGAGACTGTCGTCGCGATCGCGACCCGCGAGACCCCGGAGCCCCGCCGTCGCGGTGTCGTCCGATCCGCGACCTATCCCCTCCCTCCCTCCCGCCCTCTCCACCTGCCGCGAAGCGCTCGGCGTCGCGCGTCCCACCGTACGGTACGCGTACGCGCGGACTCCCGCGAGGCGCCGCCGCGCTCTCTCGCCTCCCCCCCTCGCCGAAACGCGGCTGCGAATCGGTCGACGAGCGGAATCGCCGGGGACGGGGGCCGGCCGGGAGGGTCGCGGGCGGCGTCGGTACACCGAGCGTTTTCGTTCTCCTCTCTCGGCGCGCGGGTACCCCTTCGAAACACGGCGGAGAGGAACCGCGTCCCGTCGCGTCACGGCTGAGAATCGTTCGACCGCGCGAGTGCCGTCGAACGCCCCGGAACCGCGAGGGTGGCTCGCGAGACTGCTCGACGATCGACGATCGACGATCGACGAACCTCCTCTCGTCGCGCCGCTCCCCTCCGAGCAACTTTCTCTCTTCCTCTCGCTCTCCCTTTCGCCCTCCCCGCCCCGTCCCTCCTCCCGCTCGCTCGCTCGCTCTCTCGAGCGCGAGCGCGCGCGGCTCCGAGGAGCGTCGGCGCTCGACGGCCCGCCACCGTCGAACGGAAAACACCGATCTCGCGGGAGTCGCGATCGGTGTTGCGCGCGTGGATTTCCCGGTGTCCGCCGGTGGACGCGCGCGCGTTACCGGGAATCGTCACCGGATTTTTCCTTCAAATTTCGCCACATTTTTTTCGACTCGTTCGCTCCGTGACGCGCGGAGGCGCGCGCTCTCCCTCTCCGCCCCTCGCTCGCTCGCTCGCTCGCTCTCTCTCTCTCTCTCTCTCTCTCGCCCCGTCCCCG
This sequence comes from Ophioninae sp. A BG-2022a, assembly GCA_030523105.1. Lineage (NCBI taxonomy): Eukaryota > Metazoa > Arthropoda > Insecta > Hymenoptera > Ichneumonidae > Ophioninae sp. A BG-2022a. The sequence goes on from JAPYZI010004222.1 coordinate 9,379, forward strand.
TACGCCCCTCGTCGATTATCTCCGGACGACGAGGAGCGCCGCGGTCGGTGCCTCCCCGACCCCCCTCGCTCGAAACGTCGCATCGGCGATGCTCGTACGAGACTCGAATCCACGAGCAACCTCGATATTCCTGAAATTCGATAGGCAACGGTCGCGCGCGCGTACGCGCGAGAGGGCGTATCGCGGCGGCTGTCCGAGTATCGAACCGATTCCCGAATAATCTCGTTTGCGCGATTACTTCGAGATATCGGAGTCGCGCGCGCCGACGACCGTACCACCCGTTTCGCGTTCCCCGAGCGAGTACGCCCTCGCCGCGCGACTGTTTCGAGCTTCGAAAGAAACAACGAGCAAACGATCGGCGATAAAAATCTTCCGGTGGACGCGACGCGTACGCTCGCGCGAGCCGAAACCGGTCAGGATCGAGGTTGAGGAAACGTTGTTGAAACTCAGGGGGGCTTGCCCCCGTGGTACATCGCGCGTCTCGATCCGTACTCTCTTATATTTCATTCGTTTCGTTTCACAAACGCCGGGTCGTCGCCGTCGCCGTCGCCGTCGCCGTCGCCGCCGGGAACGTTTACGAGTAAAACGTGAGGACGGAGGTGTGATTGCCTCGAACGAGAAGGAAGGGCGGCGCGTCCCTCGTGAGAGTCTCGAGCCAGGCCATGTAGAGAGGCGCCGAGACCGCGCCCTTTCGCGGCATCGGCAGGGTCCTGTCGGACAAACGCGACGCGTTCCGAACGAGATCGGTCGAACGGGGGGAGAGAACGGGAGATCGGGGAACGCGAGCCGAGGAAGGGGCGTCTCGCTCACATGACGATCAGGTCGGCGGCCATCGAATTCTCCACGAGCAACTCCCGCAGCCGAAGGTGCCTGTTGGTCCTGTCCCTCGTCGCGAGGAGCTCCGACTCGGTTATCGCCCCTCGGCTCGGCGGCGCCTTCCTCTCCTCTCGTCCGGGTTCTCCCCCCTCCGAGGAGGATCCGAGCGAGCAAAAGTCCGCGATGAGCGACTCGAACGACTCCCTCGTGGAACGCCGGGCCGGCTTCGAGACGTCCGATATCACCTTGAGGGCCGAGTAGTCTATCCGAAATTTCGAGAGGAGGCTGGCCATGCTGCGGACGCGAGAGAGAGAGAGAGAGAGAGAGAGAGAGCGAGAGCGAGAGCGGACGAAGCGAGAGGGGAGGGTAGACGCGGCGAAGGTAGCGAGCGCCCGCGTCGGTCCGGTGCACGAACCTTCGCTGCTCGTACTCGAGCTCCGAGCTGTCGTTGGCGAGAGCGAAAACTCGTAACTCGCTGTTGGCCCAGTTGCGTCTCGTGCTTATTATGTACGGAAGCAGGAGGGTCAGTCCACCGTCGTCGTACAGCCACCAAACGTCGATACTTCCGTTCCTTCTCTTTCCCGGAAGGCTCGCCGAAACGAGGAGACCCGCGAGCTCGCGACGAATACTCGGCCGGTACTCGCGTCGCCGCTTCCGCTCCCGCCGTCGCCGGGATCCACCGTTCGGACGTTCGTTCGTCGCACCGACCGGCGGCATCTCGATCGTCGAAAAGTCGGAGACGCTGCTCGCTGCGGATCAAGAACGGGACCGCCGCCCGATGGAGAATAGCGAGCCGCGGTCGCGTCGTCGTCGCGCCGTACAACGGAAAGAGGGGTTTCGCGTACCCTGGCTGAGTCGGGAGAAGCTCCGGTTTTGGCGCATCACCGAGGAAGAAGCGGTCTCGCCCTCGGGGACTCGCGAACTCGGCGGACGCGGATCAACGGCGGCGGCGGCGGCGGCGGCGGCGGCGGCGGCGGCGGCCGCGGCGGCCGCGGCGGTCTCGTCGGCCCGTTCGTCCGGATCCGTACGGAGAATCGCCACCGCGACGTGCATGTCGAGGGCCTTGCTGCGCGAGGAGACGGGAAGGGGGGAGGGCGGTTAACGGAGACGGGGCGAGAAAAGGCACGGGCGGGCGCGGGCCGCCGCGTACTCACTGCATCACGCTGAAGTACATGTCGAGACTCTCCCGGGGACAGGTCGCCCAGTCGCGCTTGAAACCCATAACGAGAACGTTCGGGCGCAATTTTCCGAGTCCGACGGCCTGCAGGAGGGAGGTGGCGCCCTCCTGGAAGCTCGCGCCGTCCGCGATCGCGCAAAAGGCCTTGATCCTGGACGCGGCGAAGCGGGCTCTCGCTCTCGCGAGGACGCTCGCCCGAGTCCTGTACGGCAGACTCTCCTGCGGACGAAACGGGACGCGGGACACGGGGCTCGAGAGGAGTCAGGGGCGGGGGTCGCGCCCGCGCGAGCGCCCCCCCCCCCCCCCCCCCCCCCCCCCCCCCCCCTCGCCTACCTCGATAACGTGACCGCAAACGAGAAGGCTCTGATTCTTGGTGAGGTCGTGAGCGAACCGGAGCAGGGCCGTCCCGGCGGACCGATCGGCACTCCCGATCCACGGGGGCTCGCTCGTCAGCACCAACAGCTGCGGGCGATAATTCTTCACGTGGTCCTCGACCCGATCGAGCCGCTGCACCGCGGTCAGAGCGTTGTTGTACCGCTGGGCCTGCGTCGTCGAGCCCCAATTCACGTCTGTTATCGTTTTCGTCGTTCCATCAGTCAACCGCGTTCGTCGCTGCCCCACCCGCGCGTTATTCCCAACCGACGAGTATCGACTGACCGGGTCTTCGGTAGGCGACCACGAGGTAGAGAGCCAGCACGGCGAAGAGCGTTATGAGCGCGGTCGACCAGGAGATGAGAAACATCACGGAGACGCAGAGAATCGCACCGGCCAGGCTCAGCCACGTGTTGTAGTACTGCGAAACGGACGGAACAGCCGAGGAGGAGCGTTTTCGAGAGGAGCGAGCGAGCGGCCGGCCGCCTCGCGAGTCGACGCCCGAGGGGAACGACTCTCGGAAACGCTCCTCCCGACGCGTCGTACGATACCTTGAAGGTGGGTCTCCATCCGATCGGTCTGGCCAGGGAGGCGTGAAAGGTGCTAAAGTTCACGAGGGTGTAGGCCGCCAGAAAGAAGTTCGATATGAGGGGCGCGATGACGTTCAGTTGACCTGCGGCGAGGGGGGTGAGAAACCCAGCCGATAACGCCCTCGGATCGCGGACGCGTCCGTAAAGGGGGAGGGGTGGGGGGGGGGGCGCGCGCGAGGCGCGAGCGAGTCGGCTCACCGATCAGGACGAAGGCGACCGCGACGACGAAGGTGAGGAGGTACGCGCGTATCGGCTCCCTGCCCTCCTGTCCGCTGAACCACTCGATTCCGGGGTAGAGGCGATCCCGGCAGAGAGCCTGAAAGACCTTCGGGGCCGAGACGAGGGAGGCCAGAGCGCTCGAGAGGGTCGCGGCGAAGCATCCCGCGTAGATGAACGGTCCGAACGCCGACACGAGCTCGATCACCTGCGCGCGTAGCGCCCTCCCGTTTCGTCACGGTCGCCGGGCGAGTCGCGAGCGCGCGCGCCCGGGCGCGCCCGCTCGGCGATCTCCGCCCTGCCCGCCCTGCCGGTTATCGCCCGAGACTCACCTGAAAACTGTTGCGACTTCCGTACTCGCAACCGGCGCTGCAGTTAAAGTCCGTTCCGTACGGGGTCCAGGGACGCGGCGAGGAGTCCTCGGACTCGCCGACGGCGGCGATACCGCTCGGGGCGACGACCAGGCTCGACCGGAGATCGGTGAGGTTGCCCGTCGCGTGCCTGACGACGCTACCGCCGATCATAAAGGCCATAACCACGTACGAGACGGTCGTCACGAGAATCGCCAGGAGGGTTCCCTTCGGGATCGCTGTCTGCGGATCCTGCGTCGCGACAATAGCTTCGCAGTCTCTCGGGGGCGGGGGAGAGCCCTGACGCGAGCGGCGTCAGGGCTCGCCGACTCCCGGACTCGCGGGGGACGCGACGCTTTTCCAACCTTGAGATCCCCGGATATATTGGCACCCGCGAGAATCCCGGTCGCCGCTGGGAAGAAGACGGCCAGTACGGAGAAAAAGTTGTGCTCGACGCCCTCGCCGTTGCGTCCGTAGTCCGAGAAAAAGTTTTCCTCGAAGAGGGCCGCTTTACCGCCGCGAGAGTCCGGACCGAGAGAGAGAGAGAGAGAGAGGGAGAAACGGTTGATCGCGCGTTTCGCATCCTCCTCGGGTTCTTTTTACCCCCCGCCCCGTGAATCTCGCCGGAGGTTTCTACCGTACCGCTGTAACCGACGAAACCCTTGGCCCTCTCGAGATCGTTCTTCGGGCCCATGGCCGAACCGATCGCGAAATCCAATATCGCGAGGAGAAGAACGACGAGAAGACCGGACTGCGCCTTTGCCTCCCACTCCATGCCGATGGTCACGAGACCGAGAAGCAGCGCGATCGTGACGCAGCCTTCGATCGGTGGCGGTGGTTACCGCGTTCGCCGCGCACCACCGCCGCCGCCGCCGCCGCGCCCCGCTTTCGTTAATCGAGGATCAACGGGCCGCGGGGAGGGACACGCGGTAAGGGGGAGAGCCAGGGCTCTTTCGTTACCGATAATCCTGACGTCCGTGTCGTCGCAGTCGACTATGCAGAGACCACCCGAGTCGGCCCGCTGAGCCTTCAAGCAATCGACCATGCTCTCGGAAAAACCGACGACGTACATCGAGCAGGCGACCGCGTTCGCCAGAGAAAATATCAGACCTATCGATCCCCCGAACTCCGGTCCCAGCGATCTCGAGATCATGTAGTACGTTCCACCTGCGAACACGCGTCGGCCCGTGGGTGTCGGCGCTCTCGCTCTCTCGCTCTCGGTCTCCGGGCAGCCCGCTCACCTCCCTTGATCAGGCCGTTCGTACCGATGGCGGACATGGACAGGGACGTGATCGTCGTGACGACGCTCGTCGTAACGATCAGGAGCACCGCCTCGCCTGAAACGAAGCGTCTTCGAGAGAGGAAGAGACGTCCGGGAGGAGAGGGGCAGGGACGGAGGACGGCGGGCTCGCCGCCCACTCACCGACTCCGGCCTGCGCGACGACCCACGAGAGTCGCAGAAAAAGCATTACGCCCCATATGTTCAAGAGGCATCGAACGAAGACACCCCGGATCCATCCGAACTTGACTCCGCCGACGGCGGTGGCGGCGGCGGCGGCGGCTTCGGCGGCTTCGCCGGCCTCGATCGGGTCGCGGCGGGCCTTCTCGCGGGAGGATCCCGCGACGAGTCTCGTCGCGTCCGTCGGGACCGGTCCCGTCGCGGCGACCGCGACCGCCGTTGCCGCGGTCGTCCTCCGATCGGCCGCCGTCGCCGCCGTCGCCGCCGTCGCCGCCGCCGCCGCCGTCGCCGCCGCCGCCGCAGCCGCGTCCGCTCCCTGCGAAAATTGACTCTCGTACTCGTCGTTTACGCGCGCGCGGCGAGAGACCCCGGGGGGGGGGGCTTTGCGCGGGGGCCGGCGGAACCCGACCTTGTCGGACGGTGCGGGATCGTGGAGCTCGTCCAGGGAGGGTCGGTGAGCCGCTCGAAGGCTCAGCAAGTTGCGATAGTGGTCGAGCCTCGGTTGAGCCTCCCTCGTCGCGTTTCGCGACGATCTTCGCGACTCCTGGTGCTGCTGCTGCTGCTGCTGCTGCTGCTCGTCGATCAGACTCGCCCGATCCTCGAGGCTCTCGACACGATTCACGCGAAACCTCGTTTTGGGTCGCGGGCCCTGAAGCTCGAGCGCGCCCTCTCCCAGCTCCGTCGGTGGCGTCTCGCGCTCCACCGTAAAATTCGACTCTCGGCGATTCGCGCTCGCGAGCGCCATTCCGTCTCTCTCGCAGGGCCCTCTCGGTGGGTCGAACGAACGGTCGCGACGAAATTTTTCACCGCGTTTCGGAGGCTGTCTCGCCGCTGCTGCTCCCGATGCCACTGATCGGACTCTCGATACGCGCCGCACCGGGATCTCTCGCGCGCGGCGGCGGCGGCGACGGCGACGGCGGCGGCTCTCCCTCAGCCTTGAGTCCCAATTGTTCAATGGACGATCGCGTGGGCTCTCCCTCAATTATGAAATTACGGCGATTGTTTACGGCGCCGCCGTCATCGCTCGCGAGTAATAATTACCGAATCGGGAGGCGGCCGCGCTACCGCCGCTGAGGAAAACGATCGCGAAAGATCGAAGGACGCGCGGGGCTTCCGGAAAATCGAGCGGAATCGCCTTCTCGCGGGTATACCGCCCACGCGCGAGTCTTGGATCGCGGAACGCGAGGGGGGACCGCGACGACCCGCGTTTCTGGAAAGACGACGGGAAGCGAAACGTCCCCGCGAAGGATCGAAACGAGACGAGACCCGGATGCGCTCCGCGCGTCTCGTCGTTTATTCGACATCGCTGTTCGCCGACGGGGCGCGAGAACGAGGAATACGCTGTTTCCTCGAACGCGGTCCGTTATCCGTGTTCTCGGATGCGCGTCGACGCAAGGACCGAGGCAGGCAGGGAGGGAGGGAGGGAGGGGGCCGAGCGTCCCGCGTACGAGCGAGAAACCGAGCGATTCGGAAACTGTGCGCGCAGAGTCCAACGGAGGGTCCGACGTCGAAACGACTGTTCCGAATTAAGAATATTCCTGCATCGCGCGGCGGCGGCGGCGGCGGCGGCGGCGGCGCGTACGCGACGATGGCTCGTCCTCTTTTTCGAGCTTCGCCCCTCAAGGATGTACACCGATTGGAAAATTGCTTCGCTCGCGGAGCTTTTTTTGTTCGAAGCACGCGCGGAGCTGCTCCCCCGTGTCGAATGACGCGCGTGCTTCTTCCGACCGTGATACGCGGCGGCGAAACTCGCCGGCGGTCCGTCCGCGCTCTCGTTATCCGCCTGACTCGCTCCCCCCCCGCGGCCCCTGGCCCGGTCTCTCGGGTCTCGCGCCGCTCGGAGAGACGCGGGAGACGCGAGACGATCCGGGATCGGGAGAGCCTTCCTCTCCGGCCTCGATCGAAATTTTCCGCGTTCGTCGGAGCCGCGCCGCGACCTCTCGAACCTAACGGGCCGCGTTAATCGCGATTTAAACTCGCGCTCCCCCGTTTCCTCGTCCGGTTGGATGCTCGGTTCTCGTTTGGGAACCGGCGTCGGCTCTTCTCCCCTCGCGTGTAATTCGCGCGGCTGCGGCGGCGGCTGCGGCGGCGGCGGCGGCGGCGGCGGCGGCGGCTACCTCTTTCTCCGAACGTCTCGGGCGTACGACGACGAGACGATTAACGGCGCCGCGATACAGCGATCTCTCTCTCTCTCCTCTCTCGTTTCGATCCATCGTCCGACGAGATTTCGAGAGGCGCGTTCGGGGCGCGTACGAGTCGCGTCCAGGAGCGGGGGGGGAATCGGTCTCGACGTTGGCGAACGCGTCGCGCGCTCGTTCAGTCGCGACGCGAAACCCGGGCGTGTCGCGTCATGTCGTCGATCGACGCCTCGAAATTTCGCCAGCCGAGCGTCCTCGCGTGCGCGCTTCTCGTCTCCGTCGCCGCGGCAACCACCGCCTGTCTAACGGACGACGGAGCCTCGGGTAGTTGCGAGCTTCTCGACGACTGTCCGACCGTCTATCGCGATCTCCTCGCTGGTCGAAGACTCGCCTCCATCTGCGGCTACGCGGACACGGCGGAGGCGATCGTGTGCTGCCCGACCGGTTCGAACGCCTCCACCGCCGCCACCGTTGTCGCGCCAACGGCAACGGCGACCGCGACGACCGCGACGACCGCGACGACCGCGACGGCGCGAACGACAGCGTCGGTACCGATCGTGGCACGAGTCGGTAGCGTGGCTGAACGCGGTGAGTCGGCGCGAGTCGCGCTCCCTTTTCCTCGCCTCGCCCCTTACGATTATCGAGGCCTCCCGTCGCCGCCCCGCCGTCGTCCGTATCAACGGGGTATCGCCGCTGTTGCAGAATGTTCCGAGTACGCGAGGCGAGTGTACGCGTTGGTCGATACGCCGGTTCTCTCGATAAACCGGGACGGCGACTCGTCGGTCAACGCGTCGCTCTGCGCCGTCAAGACGAAGAAGCTGATCGTCGGTGGAACCAGGGCCGATCCCCGAGAATTTCCTCACATGGCGGCCGTAGGATTCGCTCGGTCCGAGCGCGACCGAGTCTCCTGGCTCTGCGGCGGAACTCTCGTTTCGGAGCGATTCGTCCTCACCGCGGCTCACTGCACCTTTGCTCGTCAATTGTTCGTACGAGACGCCCACCCC
>JAPYZI010004223.1:0-27120 GCA_030523105.1 Ophioninae sp. A BG-2022a
ATCGATGATTTAGTGAAAAAACGTATTTTGCCCAAAAATCGAAAAAAAATTTTGATTTTTAATATTTTTTTTATAGGTCCCTTACGATGTAATTTGATCCCCTGAGCACGAATCTACCATTTATTTCCCGAAAAACCCAAAATTTCTATGACAAAATCGTAAAAAATACCTTAAAACACGTTTTTCTTTGCTTCGGTTCATGCTTTCGACAAAATTTTTATGATATTCGTAATCAGCTGAAAATTTCCGATTATACAGACCCTTTTAATACTTTTAAATGAAGATTGGCCGGTAACCAGGCTACTACCGTATGATGGGCGCGGAATCGATGTATTTGTCCAGTCTCCAATTCAAACGCCAACACGCCTCTGCAGCGCCTCCCATCCATAAGAAGATCGAGGGCGAAATACTCGACGAAGTAATGAACATCGTAGCGAAGAGTCTGACCGTAAAGCGTATGCAGCATCGCGTGTCCCGTTCTATCCGAAACTGCGCAGGTTCGATGGGCCTGCCCTCCTTTCCCGAATTTCAACGATTGCCCACCGAACGCCCTCTGATAGATCTTCCCGTCTTCGGTACGGCTGAACGGACAACCTGATCACAATTGTCCTCGTCAACGAGGGATATCGTTCTATCCGATTCTATTCTCGACTTCATCACATTTTTGCTACGAACATCCCTCAGCAGTGTAGAGTAATATTGTACGATTAAAGTATGGAGCACCGTAGTTTTCCAATTCGTAAACGGCTTGCGGCGCCTCCCGAGTCAAGAAGTGTATCGCGTCTTGATCGCCCAACCAATCGGAACCCTTTACCGTGTCGTACATGTGATAAACCCAATTGTCGGTCTCGATGTTAGAAATGGCCGCGTTTATTCCACCCTGGGCGGCAACCGTGTGCGATCTCGTTGGGAATAATTTCGTGATAACCGAGACCCGATAGCCTTTACTTCCGAGGCCGAGCGCTGCTCTCAAACCAGCGCCACCGGCGCCTACGATCACGACGTCGTAACAGTGCTCCACCACTGGATAATTCTGTCCAAACGTTTGGTTTTTTTTGTGCTCGTAAATTGCACAAAATTTCGAAGTTTGGGCGTATCAATTTTTACTGTGATCGTGTGTAAAAAAAAATATTTAAAAAACGGCAAAAAGATTTTCTCACGCTATTTGTGGTATCATCGAATCGGCATTGCGCCTTCTCGCCGGGTGTCACGTTCACGTGCAAACTTCGAGAAATCGAAGTTCGCGGGTTGTGAAATCGCGTCCCGAAGAGCGATGAAAAATTAATCGAGCGAGCACTCGTGACACGGACCGAATGTCTTGCGGTCGTGAGTATAATCGCGCGCACGAAATTCACCGGGCTTGTTACGAGTTTACCGAACAGGGACATCGCGAATGGACAGATAATATATTTACGCACTGACCCGTCATACACTTATTGCCTGACGTTTGATTCTACTCGTCCTTTGTTTTTTTATATTCGTTTTCGGTTCCGGACAAACGGACGGATACTTTTCGGTCACGCACGTTGACTCTTTTAGTTCTGTTGAATGATGCAGAAACATCGGCTAATCGAATTACTCGGCTCATTATTTATATTCTCAAAATTTACTCATTTAATGGGAGTAAAATAACCTCTTTACCATCAAACGATTTTTCGTCCAATCGTGCAACGCCATCTACCGTTCAACCCATCAACACAAGTAGACACGACACTTCAATTTCGTTCGCTACGAGGCCTCCGTAAAAAATGTCTTTATCGTAGGTTTTTCTTTCCAAAAATATTTGTTAAAAGAATTTTTTTTATTTTGAAAAAAGGTTAACGCATAAGAAAACTTGCTAACCTCGTTGAATAGCGTAACTTTCATTCCAACTGGATACAGTTGCGAAAAAATTGTCTGCAACAGAAGTTAGGTTATTCCAGCGACTCGCGGTTGGGGAGTAATGGAAGTTCAATTGTAAAGGTTCGTACGTAAAAAACCCAAAAGAATAAACGTTCAAATTACAGAATTATATATTACAGATATATATTTTTTTATTCCGCAAAGGTACAAATGTTAAACGAAGCGACGATAAGGTCTCTTTGGTTCTCGCAGGCACCCCCAGAGGTATATGTATACATGCGTTTATAAAAGTTCGACTGTGTTTCAAATTACACACGCAAGGCACAATTTTAACATGTTATCAGATATATTTCGATGATCTCTTACTTCCCTCGTATGTACGAAACGACAACTTCCTGTAATTACGGTTCTCGTATATCTTTATATATATGTATATACTTATCCTTAATGATTATCAAAAATGGAGGGTTGAAAAGGCATGTTTGCCATTACGTATTTTCTCTTTCTATAAATCGTTATTTGCAATCCAATTGCTTACACGAAAAAGGACAGGTTATGTGTAAAAAATGGCTGAGAAGCGCAAAATTTTATCGTTGAAGGACAACGTTGCACTGCGGGTGTACATACTCGCAGGAAATGATATATACGTCTCCGTATAGATATGTATGAAGGAAGATACATGTTACAGATACTCGCATTCGTAGTCGATAAAAAAAAAACTCACAATTAAACATATAGATGGCGACAGGCATGTTTCGTTTCTCCGAAGATTTCTTATTTTTGTTCGATCGTCGTTGCTCGCACGTGCATTTTGTATTTTATCATTGTGAAAGTTGTATTATTATTACAATAAATATTATAATTGTTATATATCTGGTAATTATTGTTATTATTATTTCCTCCACTTTCCAGCATTAGCACATTGGCAAAAGCGAATACGTCCTTTAGAAACGTGAAGCATGGCATTCGGAACGTTCGACTTTTAGAATTAGTGTGAATCCCACTTCTCGAATAAACTTTCCCTACATTCGCTTTAGAGATATATTTGTAGCTTAGTTTTCCGTTTTTCCCTATTTCGCCCTTCCGAGAAATTTAAGAAACAATAATTGTAATAATTTTACGAAAGAGGAGAATGAGATGAATACGGACGAAAGAATTGATGGAGGTTATGTATTTTCTCGTTGGCAACATTCGTTTCTGTCGATCTTTGATTTACGCGTGGGCGTACTTGTGCTGTCTCATTGTGTCGGTCGACAAACGAGATCGAGAACTTCCGGCAAGAATAAATCGATCATTAAAAAAAAAATACTTTTCGCTTGCTGGAAGCGCCGTTTCCGAAAATTGCAAAGCGCAGTTCTATGTTTTCTCGGAATTCATTCTTGCTGAAAATTCGAAAAAAAATTATCTCGTCGTATGAAGACGGAGGTTATCGGTTGGTCCGAATATTAAAGGACGAGCCTCCTGACGCCGCATTCGCAGCAAAACTTTGCTCTTTCCGGAAACTTCGAGCCGCACTCGTGACAAAACTTCGACATTTTCGATCGGGCGATCGCAGTGCCGTTGTCTATGTCGCGGCGATTGTGCTGAGGCGAATCCTCGTCCTGGCGCCCCACCGACTCGTTCGCGTTACGGCCGTGGTTTGAGTATTTCCGGTTCAGGCTGGTCGATCAGTAGGTCGATATGGAAAGGGAGGAAAACGAAAAGTTTATTGTCCGAGGTTCGGGTCAGGCGTGAAAATACGGCCAGTGATGAATAATTATGCGCTTTTTTTACGCTACGTGTATAAGCTATCGTTACAACGACCCGACGTCACGCGAGAAAGATAGTCATCGATAGTCGTCGCTGGCTCGGGTGAAATTCGTAATAGACCATCGAGTAAAAAATATTGCCAAGCAACAATAACATGTTCGCTCGAAACAAAGGAAAAGCGTTCGGCAGATTGAGGTTATGTCAGCGGATCAGAGGTTAAGTGCTTTGGAGACTTATATAATTATTTCGAAAACAGGAAGTAGCGAAGTGACAAGTAAAAATCAAGGCGTCAAGGAAAATTGATACGGAAGTGAGCCGTAAATGCGAAGAGATGCTTGAAAAGGTGTTGGAAAAAAATGAATCAAACCTGCTGTAGGCAGAATCAGCGCTGAGTTTTCCATGTTCGTGGTGTTTCTTGTAGCTGTCGGGGGATGAGAATTCCTCGTCGCTGTTCTGTCCATTTCGACTGGACTGATCCGTACGCGTAGGACTGACAACGGAGAGGGAATCGTTTTTAATCAAATACGTCAAGGAAGGGTATATGGCGGAGGGATCGTCGTCGCAAGATGTCGCGAGTTCTCCGAGGCCAATAGAATTCGATCTTTTGTTACGGAGCTCGGCGTCGCTCGAGACGATAGAACTTAGACTCACGTTGCTACCGCTGAGACTCGGATAATTGTTATTCCTAATATTACGAATCCCGTTTATTTTTTCGCTCCTTCCATCGCTTCCGCAACTATTAGCTTTTCTCTCATCGTTGTTGCGCTTCGGCAGCGACCGCGTTTTAACCGAGCTCGAACGTGTCACTTTTGGAACTCTTTTCTCGAACATTTTTCGTACTTTTCCGCTATTGCTCGGAGAAGAATTCTCGAGGAGCAAACGCATCGATGTTTTGTTACCGTCGTCGATTTCCGGTTTACCGAGAGCTCGGGATTTGTCGATTATAACGCGCCTACCGAGTACCCCATCGCGTCCCAAATTTGTACGTCTCGTCTCGTCTTTCATCTCGCGACTGTCGCTGTCGCGTGAAAAACGATTAGACGACTCGTCCCCCGGCATTTTCATTATTTCGCGAGATATCGAATTCGTCTCGGTCGAGTCGGACGAGAAATCCTCGAATTCCGCTGGTGGCGCTAGCAGCGAAACTCGCTTATTTTCAACAAATCTACCCGGTTTTTTTCCACCAGCTGGCGCCACGATCGTGTCCGCGTATTTCACGAAAGCTGAGGAATGAGACAGAGGATAATTGGGCAGGGAAGGGGACAACGGCGATCCCCGACGATGATGATAATTCGATGATGAATCCGTCAACGATCTCTCGCTGCACGTGTCCGAAAGCAGCAGATCGTTCATCTGGCGCTCGGCAATCAGAAAAGGATCGTAGTCTGCGCATCCCCCACTGAAATAATAATTATCCTTCAATTTTCAACTCCTGACCGCCATCTTCCTCACTTCTCTTTCTCTCTCCGTGACAAGCGCAATCTCGCGTGACTCGTGATCCTCGCACGATGGTAGTGTTCTTATGAGTTCGGCAGCCGTTTTCACCATCTAACTCGTAAAACAAGTATCATAGATTTTATTTGAGGATTCGAAAAATATGATCGCTTGAACGATGAAGCTTTATTTTTGTTTGCTTGGAATACAATACTTTTTTTGTCCAGTTTCTCACATTCTTTTTATCGCAGACGATTTTTCCAATCCTCGTTGAGAAATTTGAAGGTTAGGATTGCGAAGTGAAGTTTTTAATGACATAAACGAATGATATCGGATCTGGCGGAAAGCTGTGTCGAATCATAAAATCAAAACGGATAGATGGCAGGTTAAGAATGTCATCCGAACGAAATATTTTTAGTTGACAAAATATCTTTTCACTCGATTTAAGTTATGTCAAGCACGGGGATAAATTGACTCATTCTTGACGGGTATTTACGATTAGAACTTGGAAAGATAAATGTTTTTTATAACAATAAAAATAAAGAAACAAAAGAAGGAATGAAGAATTGAAAAAGATAATGCCATCTGAACAGATGAAGTTCGACAGAACTTTCCGGTAGAGCCAATGGGATGGTCGCAACGCTTGTTAGAGTACAGCCATTTTTGGCACGTACATAACTATCTAGAACGTAAATTCCCTAGTGGTGTATAACGCATAAAAGTATAACTATATCAGCTATAGACATCTTACGTCCTAAATGCGTACTACGTACACTTAATATTTACATCGACTATACGTGACGTGTACGCATGAATAATGAACGATGCGAGCATTGAATAAACAATTATTTGAAGTAGTTGAGGTTCGTTGATGAATGAATCATTGATTAATCGTACGACATTGATTTCCAACGGTTTGATGGCACGAAGAAGGTAGGAGTAATGGGACACGCACGAATAGGTTAGAAAAGCAAATTCTTGCGATCGCGGGTGTGCTAAACGATCGATGTTTACGGGCGAACGGTCAACCTCGGCTTGCATTCGTGCGAACGAGCGTACTACACCGATGCGTGTATCGAAGGCCTTTTTTTTCTTTAACGCTTTTTTCACGTTTTTATATGGCCTTTTTGTTTCCTCGTTGTCATTAGCCAACGATCGTGTACGAAGAGACTTACGTTCTACGTTTTAGCACGAGATTAAAGTCCGGATGTCTGCGTACGTAATTACTCCATGCGGCTCGAGAATCTCCATCGGAGATCCTACAAAAATGTACACGCAACAGTTCCGACGAGTGTTTCACCCCTGTGATAATCGATTTCCATTTTGCGCTTCATCGACACGCGACGAATACGATATACCGCGAATACTGGTGTTAAATAATTAGGGCTTCCCAAAGAGTTCCAGAAAGTAACTAGAATCTTGAAAGGTAACTAAGGCGTTGAAAAAAAAATAAACAGCGCGTTACAGAATCAAACTAGGGAGGTACAACAAAAATTACGAACTTGAAAGTGTCACTAGAGTCTTAACAGGAATTTTCGAAAGTAACTAGAATGTTGAAAAGTGACTGGGGCGTTGAACAAAAATAAACAGAAGGTTACAGAATCCAATTAGAAAGCTGTAAAAAAGTACGAGTTTGAAAATGTCATTGTGGTCTTGACGGGAATTCTGGAAAGTAACTGGACTGTTGAAAAGTAACTGGGGCATTAAAAAAATATACGACCAGTTGCAAAAAGCCACTGGGGGCTACAAAAAGTTACCGAGGCTATACCAGGAGATAGGTAAAATAAATTAATAATTAGGAGTTGAATAAAACTATCGGGGCGTTACAAAGTGCAGCTGGGGAGCTACGGAAGTCACCAGGACTTAAAAGTAACTACGGTCTCCCCAACTGAGTTAAGTTAAATAGGTAAGACGGTAGAAAAGACAATACGGACGTTAAAAAACTAACTCTGTGTTAGAATTACTACCAAGGAGTCAGGAAAAAGTAACCAGACGTAAAAAATAGATCGTGGAATTCCGTTTTGGGAGTGGAAAGCTGCATCATTATTGGAATATCTTATAACAGCTGTAAACGTTTTCCCGTTGCGACTCGAAGTATGAAACTCTACCTTCGTTTTTCATTTCCAGTTGGATGAAAGATTCGTGGGAGTATTCCGGCGTACGCCGTTTTCTTGGACTGGACTACTGGGGACTGATGAATTCGTGGCGGATCGAGATTGATCAGACGAACGTTCGAGACCATCGAGCACTTTTTCCACGGATACAACGACGCGCCTTCGGGACGAGGCTTTAATTGTTTCACCATTCTCACGTCCCCGTGTTTACTGTTGATTCGATTTATCGGAATTTCCGGCAAAAATCCACAACTCATTTTACTCGCGCTCGTCCCGTTACGAACGTTTCCGAAATCGATCACCCGGATCGTTTCTTGCTCGATTTCACCGATCGATCGGGTATCGAAGGATGATATCTTGGATGACGGTTCTTTATTGGCTGCCGTATCGGCGAGAGTCTCCACGGACGTTATCAAATTATCCGTACTCCCACGAAGAAGCTTCATTTTTTTACGCAACTTTCGTCTTATCTCTAACGAATTTTGCACGTCCGGTTTATCCGGTCTCGAAAGAGGACAATCATTTTCAATCTTATTTTCATTCCTCTCGAAGTTATTTTCCACTTCGTATTTTTTATTTTCGGCTAAACTTGATTTTGACTTCGTTGATATTTTCTCGCTTGGTTTTTGTCCGGTTTGCAAAGAATTTTGAGATTTTGGTTTATCATCGAATTTTGAAAAAGTCTCCGCGATTGAATATTCATTTTTCGTTCTCATTCCTCTCCCGGGAACGTTTCGAATTTTTGACGTTTCGTTCTCCTCCGAATAATCGTTCGCGAGTTCGGACGCGAATTGAACGACGCATGAATCCGAAAACGATTTATCATGGAAGTTCGTCGTTTCGAATAATAATTTTTCATCGATATTCGTGGAATCATCGGATTCGAAATATTTCAAGCAATTCTCATTCACAGAAGCTTCGTCACTGTCGTAGTTGAACTTTTCATTGATGAATTTCTCGCAGAAATCTCGGCCGTTTTCATAGCTAGGGATTTTCGTGCGTTTGGCCGCTTCCAAACGTTTCGTTTTCTTTTCAATTTCGATCGTCATTTTCTCTTCGCAGTTCGCATTACTTTTGTCATTTTTCGTTTCGCGCGATGTGGATTTTATTAACGAAAAATCTCCCGAGTTTGGTCGCTTTTCCAATTCTTTCGTGGAATTCACTTTCGTATCGATTACGTAAGTCCCGCATCTTCGATAATTCGTTTTCCCATCTCGTTTTAGTTTTGCCGATGACTGAAAATCGTTGTTCAATTTTTCATTTCCCTCGTCGTTTTTATCATTGTTTTTATCCCCTCTATTCTCCAGAGATCGAGGAATTTCTATGAGGTTTTCTGTTTTCGTTTGAAAAACCAAAATTTGAGGTAAATCGTCATCAGATGAATTTTGGGGATTGTCTTTGACTTCGCAGTTGTCGATATTCGAATCAACGATCATCTCTGGTTGTTTCGCTATTTTGGGCGACGCCGCGTCATCGGAATTCACTTCCGGAAAAATTCGATTTTCCGAAAGCTTCGAAAGGTTCGATATTTGACAGGATTCAAAATTTGATGGGATTGGAGAAAAAGGATATTTTTCCTTCGGCCTCGAAAGTTTTTCGACATTGGTTCCCAGACTTTCGTCGATTTCTGGTGATTTTTCATGATTTCCAGAATTTCGTCGTTCTTTCGTCGAAAATCCAATATCCCAGGATTCGTTGGTGATTTCTAATGATTTGCTATGATTCGCGGAATCTTGTTGATTTTTTATCGAAAATTCAAAATCCCAGGAGTCGTTGGTGATTAAAGTAGGGTTTTTGTTCGAATTACTTTTTTCAACGATTCCGTGCCATTCCAATGGTTCTCGATGAGACCTAGTGCTTCTCAATGATTTCGAAGTTGTTATTTTTGAACCTTTATCGCCATTTATCGAATTGATGTCACCAGGAAAATTCATTTCTTTGCGAAAATCCATTTTTTCGTGACGCGCGTTGAAGCGGGTTGTCTTATTTGCCATCGAGTCGTTTTCAATTCTAGATTCGATTCTCTTCGTTGATATCGTTCCGGAATAAATGTTCAAAGTTTTTAAACTTTTGGTTGGTGAAGAGTCGAAAGTGCTAGAGATTTTTGTTTTTTCAACGATTGGCTGGAAAATTACATGATTTTTGTCAGCAAGGACTTCAGATTCGTTCGTTCCAGGCTTGTCCAATAAAGTTTCTTTTGATCGATATTTCGGACTATTTTCCGTCACTGGATTTCGAGAGGATCGTTCCGACGTTCGTTTTTCCGATTCCAGACTTCCGGAACTTTGCGAATCTTCTTCGATTCCTTCGTTGTCCAAAACCAAAGGTTCAAAATTTGTTCGTTCCATCAAAGATGAAGACAAAATCATATTCGTCCCAAAATTGTTTTCATCATTCCTCAAATTTCGAAAATCCGATTCAATCGAAGTTTCAACAATTTCAGAATTTTCAGAAACCATATTATCCCTCGTTTTTCCAACTGGATTCGATTGAATTTCTGGATTTCGATGGTTAAATCGACGAGATGAAAAATTATGAAAATCTAAGTCAGCTTCCATCGATTCCTTGATGAGATACGTTTGATCGAGTTTTTCGATTCGACTCGTCCACGAGATATTTTCAAATTCCAAAAGTCCAGCGTCGTTTATTTTCTCGTTTTCAATGGGATTCCCAACGGAAGATCCTTGGATCGAATTAAATTTTAAAAAATCCTGACTATTCGTTTCACCGATTTTTTTCCACGTTACAAATTCGTTTTCCTCGGTGGTATCATTTTTCATCTTTTTTCTTAGATAAACCGGTTGCACCTTCATACCCGTGATTTCTTTGTTGATCGTTGTATCGTTGATTCTTGGATTTCCGTTGCTCCGCGCTTGAACTATACTCAAAGATCGGTATCGCCGATTTTTCAACATCGGAGAATTATTTTCTCCTGTTCGTTCCTCGATCTCTTCGCGAACGTTCGATGAATCGGAAATACGAGAATCACGATGACATCGAAGCTTATTACTAATACGGGAAGAGCTCTCACGAGGGGACGAGCAAACTGTGCTTCTTCCGGTTACGATCTCGCACGCGGGCCTGTATATACGAGGCAAGAGAGGAGAAGGAAAGGATCAGGAATGGAAGGGACTTCCGGATTTTCGTAGCGGTCATCAGGAGAAGGACTTTGAGGCTGCGTGACGAATAAAAAAAAACAAAAAAAAAATGAAAAAAAGGAAAAAACGTGTGTAAATACAGTCCGATTGACAAAAGTGTGAATAGCGAAACTAAAAAAGTATTTAGACTGTTGAAAAAAAACGATGCATATTTTTAGGATCGTACGATCGAAGAAAAAAAAATCAATTTTGACGAACCGCTTCCCATCCATGCCCAATTTTCCTTCTCCTCATGCACACCTCCAGGCTCTATTCGATTTCGAATCATTCGAATATCCCCCTATTCTGATAATAACGAAACATCTCCAAGTGAACAATTTTCCGAGAAATTAGATTGATATTTTTGGGAATTTCGTTTATGGGGAATTTTCGGGGTATTCGTGATAAGTTTGTTTGGGTTACAAAAATTGAACGCAAAGTAAAAGTTACGAATAAAATATTTTTGTATATGCGTAAAAAAAAGCGAGAAAAATATCGATCGATGTGGAAAGTTGCAATCAATAATCTTGGCTCGTCTTACCTGCTCGAACGATCGGAGAGCCTCGATTTCATCGGCCCCGGAGATATTCCCTCTCCGCTCAGTCCCGAACGTCTTCTGTAACGATAATTTATTTTTATTGCTCCTTCGAAAGTGAACGTTAATAATTTTATTTTTCGGTTCACTGACGTCATCCTCATTCGTATTCTTAAACTAACATTCCAGTTTCAAATGGTTCAAACAATTTTTTATTGCATCTTCAAAAAATATGAAAATTAAAATCGAATTCAATTGACTTTATAACGTGAAAAAATGAACGAGTTCGTTTGGGTTTGTTTGGGTTATAAATTGAGAAATAAAAAGAGAAATCAATATTAAAAAATGGATATTAATTAATATTTAGAAAAGTACATTAATTAATATTAAAAAGTATATTAATTAATATTAAAAAAGTATATTAATTGATATTCAAAAATCAACATTAATTCATATTGATTTCTCAAATTATATTAATACGACACAAATAAATACAATATACAAAAAATAAATGTATTATTTACACTCTTTGTTTACGTGAACTTTTTTAAATAAGGAAAATCATTTCATTTCAGATCGCAAATTAATAAGCCGCGTTACGGAATTCGTGAAAATTCCTTCGTCATGTTTGCGCACTTGAAGCAAGTTCCGATGTTCCAGAAACAACATTCACGAGTCGTTAAGACTACAACCGGAGTACGGTCGGCGAGGTCTCTCACCGAAATTGTACACACGAGTGGGCGCGACTAATAATAATACAGGGAAGTCTACGCCGTCAGTGTTAGCGAGCTGAACCGGAAATGCCCTTCGTACGACATTAGTCGAAAGAGGCGAGAAGAGAAAAAAAAGATGTTTCATTTTTAGTTTCAACCAGTCCCCCCCTCCCCCCCTCGCCCGTCACCGAAAGAAATTTGCGTACGCACGTGTTAATCGATTTTTTGGTACTTCCGGTTGTATATTCGTTGGCCTCGTTGGTGTCGTTGCAATTCGGCGTCGAAACTGTCTCTTTGGCTCGATGATGACTCGTGCTTCGGTCATTGTTGTTTTTCGACGCGGCGATCGTCAAATTGTGCGCCGACGATGGTGAATACTTTTCGCGATTCGTCGGGCGCCGATTTTTCAACGCCGGCGCTCGATACTTCATTCTCGCCTCGAGGCGCTCTTTCGCGATGTTCGTTGCTGCACTCAACGGCACTCTTGTCGCTCGCTCTTTGCACCACGCCACGTGACGCTCGTACGATTTTATGCTGAATTGACGGTTGCAAGTTGGACACATGCCCTTCTCGTTCGGACGCGTCGGAACTCCCAGTGTCACGTTACCCGAGGGCACCAACGATCGCTGATTACTCGTTTCCATCTGATTATCAATTTTTTTTATCAAACTTTTTCGTTTGAGGCGTTACAGTGGCAGGGATGATACTAGGATCGGTGACCCACTAAGAGAACTTTGATAGCTTTTTATTTACTGGGCTTGTATGACTCTTTAGATTTTTACAATGAATTTTTCAAATATGTGTCACCGATCATAAATGTGTGATAACAGCTTTTTATAAGTATTTTTGTGCTTAATTAAATTCGGTTACTGACACTGAATTTTCTTTGTTTTTTTTTCTCTTTTTTTCTTTAATATTTTTTCTTGAAAAGCAGTTTTTCAAAATATCTTTCGTTTCTTTTAAAAATACTTTTTTCGAAGGAAGTTTAACAAAAATATATTTTTTTTTTTCTTAAAAAATACTTTTTTTTCAAAGGCAGGTCATCAGAAATATATTTTTTATCTTCAAAAATACTGTTTTCAAAAAAGGTTTTTCGAAAACATTTTTTTTGCTTTAAAAATCTTTTATTCAAAATATTTTTTTTTTTCGTAAACATTGTTTCGAAGCGAAGATTATCCAAAATATCTCTATTTTCTCGAAAAAAATACTTTTTTCTAAAGAAATTTTTCGAAAGAATGGCCTTTTTTTTCTTCAAAAATATTTTTGTCCCTCGAAATTTTCAAAACATTTTTTCCTTTGCGTATGAATATCGAGACTCACAGTTTCGCCGCGAGCAGCTCGGATGGCTCGTAAAAATTCATCGTGCGTTTGCTTCCACGATGTTTTATCGTCGTTTCCCCTATCCTCCGATTGATAAGATTTTCTTTTAGTGGTAATCTCCTTCGGCAAGAATTCAGCGAGTTCGGTGCCCTGAATCCGTTGTTTCGCGGAGTCGAAAGGTTTCCTCTTTTTGGCAGCGGTGAGCTCGCATATCTTGGAGTGTTTTTCCAGAGATTGTGGCTTGAAGGTACGAGCGCAAATTGCGCACGGGAGCAGTTCCACCGGCTCATCTGTTGCCATTTAACGCAGGCGCGTTGCAACGCTTTACTTTTTTAATTTTTATTTTTTTATTTGTTTATTTTTTCGTTTATCCCCCTTTTGGTTATTTAGAGATGTTATGGACGACTAAAATAAACAGCAACAAAAACTTGGCAACGAAAAAACACGCACGCACTTCGTAGCAATTAATTCAAGTAATCGAAGCTCGAGGGTTAATCGCTTTTATCAAATCGCACTTGGGAATAACAAACGGTTGCATTTATTTTTACACCCCACATTTCTCGCATTTTCACCCCCCGCGCACTCTCGATCGATTCGTCCCTTTTTTTTTCTTCACAACAACATTGACCCCTTAATCCACGGTTCAATCGAATGTTACGTCTGAAATTGAAATTTCATTTTTTTTATTGGCGACAAAAAAAAACTTTGTTATTTTCAAATGGGAATATCGTATTTTGAAATAAATCGAAATTGGTTCAAGGAGGAATGTTGAATTTTGAAATGAATTAAAATTTATTCAAGGAGGAATATTGAATTTTGAAATAAATCAAAATTGGTTCAAGGAGGAATATTGAATTTCGTAATAAATTAAAATTGGCTGTAACTGGAATATCAAATTCTGAAATAAATCAAAACTGTTTCGTATTGGAATATCAAATTTAAAAATTACTCAAAATTGATTAAAAAAAATAATATCGAATTTTGAAACTAATAAAAATATATACGTATATATATATATATATATATATATATTTGTTTATTTAACAAAAATATCGGTAGGCGATAGATTCGGCGATCGAAATTTCCGTGGGCTGTAATTGAATAATAATGAGAACGAATAAATAACGTTACGTTGCAACCGATGCAAATTTTAATAATCCTCGATCTATTGGAATCAGTAATGAACGATGGATCGGAAAACTCGAGTTTCGAATATTTCGAAGCTTGACCACTCGAATTGATAACCGATATTGTGTGGCACAAAAAAAAAAGAAAAATGAGCACGATTCAAGGGAAGAAAAAAAAAGAGAGCGAGATTCTAGAAACGAACAACTGGAATAGTCGAGTCGAGATGGTGGACTGTGCGAGCCGGCACTTTGTCTTCTGTGTACAAAGGTGTTTTTCCGTATCGGGTTAAAGTCGCAATGACCAAGAGCCTTCGACCAGGTAATAATAATGATCACGCGAGCGTAGAAAACGCGCGTTAACGTTCATCAGGGATCACTCATGATCGCTCGAGATCGGGAGGGGGGAGGGATCTCGAGAGAGAGAAAGAGAGAGGGCGGGGGGGGGGGGGGGGGGGGGGAAGGGGGGGGGGAAAAAAGGGGGCGGGGGGACTCTTGGATATCTGACGACCTACACCATCGTTCGTCCTTTCTGCTCTCTCTATCTCTCTCACTGTTTCTCTCTCGACATTTTTCTTTTTTGTGTTCCCTTTTTTATATTCCTCTCTCTCCCTCTCTGTCTTCCTTTTTCTCTTTTATAACATTTTGGTTAATCTATAATTTCGAATTTATTGCTGTATTTATTATTCTTATATTTTGTTAATTTTTCGTTTTTTATTTTGTTAATTTTATTGCGATTTTATTTTTATTTTATTAATTATTTTTTGCCCGAGAGTCCGCTGGCGCATAATTAATTAAATCAATCGATCAATCTCTATTTCTCTTTCTCTCTCGTCATTTTTTCAGTTTTCTTCCCTTTTTTATTTTTATCTCCTTTTCTCTTTTTCTTTCTCGATATTTTACTTTTTAATTTTTCTCGTTTTTTTTCTCTCCCTTTTTGTTATTATTATTATTATTATTATTATTATTATCGTATTATGATTATTATCGTATTATGATTATACTGTGTTTACGTAGTTTTTGTTTATTTTGTTTCACAAATTCTTTGTACGTATTACCTAACGGTTGAGCCAAAGCACAAATAAATCATCGTCATCTCAGTTATTCCCTTCTTTATTTTTCCTATCCCTGTCAGTCTCCGGCAGTTTCATTACGCTAGACAATTATGCAGGCAAAATATGAGTCCTTCGAGGTCAAAACGCCCCCGCGATTCACCTGGAAACACTTCTTTTTTTTTCGCCTACGTAAAGCAGGAGCAAGATTCCTTTTTAGGATTCCGCGATGGAGACGAGATTCTACGGTGCGACGTAACTCTCCGTTTGCATTCGTCAGAACGCTCCCGCCCGAATTAAAATAAAAGAAAATAACAGTTCGTGAGATATCCCGTAAACTAGTTTTTATTTCAATAACTGTTGTGGACATTTGGAAAGAGAGGTTTGTTTTAAAAAAGATATTTTTATAAAACCATTTATCTCGAAATTTGGGTAATTTGTTTAATTTTTTCGATTCTATCTTGTTTTCCTATTTTAAGTGTTTTTTTTTCGTATTTTAAATTTTATTTAAATAATGCAATTTTTGTAATTTTAATTTTAACAGAAAAAAGTATCTCTTTTTTGTTTTTTTTTTGTTTATTTCATTTCCATTTATTTTTAATCGAAGGAGCAATTAATAAAAAAATGTTCGAATTTCACGTCTGTAAGAATTCTCCGATACGAGATTACATATTTTGTAATTTTTTTTAAAATACAATTATTATCATCACCGTTGCAATTATTTTTGTTATTTTCGAAAAATAGAATTATTTCTCAGCGATAAAACTTTTTTGTATTTTTATTTGTCACTTTCGAGAAATACAATTATTTCTCATCGATGTTCCACGTGGGGGTTGAAAAGATGGCATCAACGGATTCGACGATCGTCAATTTTGGGATTTTTTCGATTCGATGTTTTTTGTATTAAAAAATATACATTTTTTTCTGTCGGATGACGCAATGGATGATATTCGTGTTTCGAAGCTTAAAAAAAAAAGAATTACGTCTCGTATCGAAGGTTCTCGATCGGAGAGGTAACGGAGGCGTGAAAAGTCACCGGCTTGATGTATTCCGCAATACGTGAAATTTAATAACACTACGAGGGAAGAGACAAGAAAAACCCACGCTCTCAGTGAACTGCACACTCGACTCGCTCGCAACGTCGAAGTATCTTGACCAATAACAGGATTATGTAGCGACTCGTTAATTAAAAAAACTGTGTCAGCGATAAATAGCAAAAACAGCAAAAAAAAAAAAAAAACAAAAAAAGGTTTTCTTTCAGTAATGCGATCGAGCTGTGCATCGTTTATTTCCCACATTTGCTTTCTTCAGTGAAACGAAAGAGTTTCGACGACGATTTACGACTTTTGGATCGATCGAAATGTTCCGTTATTAATGTATTAATATTATATTGAAAAATGGCAGACTTTTCGTTTTTTTAATGTTATACGTTTTACAAACGTGGGAAAATTCGGTTTTCCGGTTTTATAAAAGCGTTATTTATTACGGAATTAAATAATTGATGCACTGAACATTATTAGTGATTAAGGCTGGAAAAAAAAATATAATTGGGAAGGTGCGGGTGATATTAACAAGATGATCGAATTTGTTATGCATGGAAAAAACAAATTGGAATATTCAAATAATAATATTTTACTTGAAATAATGATGTACTTGAATTGTTTTTGATATAACAATGTATTTCAATTATACTGGAAATAACAACTTACTTGAATTACATTGGAATTGTACGTAAAGTAATAATGTACTTGAATTTTACTTGAAATGTACTTGAATTGTACTTGAATTGTATTAAAAATAATAAAGTACTTCAATTATACTCGAAATAACAAGCTACTCAAATTATACTTGAAATAATAATATACTTTAATTATAGTTTAATTGTACCTGAAAAAATAATATACTCGAATAATACTTGACTTGTACTTGAAATAATAATATACATTAATAATACTTGTATCGTACTTGAAATAATAATTTGCTTCAATAATGTTTGAAATGCTACATACAACAAAAAAAAATGACGATAATTCACGAACTCTACAACATCAAATTTTTCATTGGGAGCAACACTTTCATTACCTTTCACAGAAGATTGTGATTTTGTGCTCGAAACGTCAACGGGAACTTGAAAAACATCGGATTTGAGAGGCGGAGAGAAAGTTTGCAATCGTTTTGGAGCTTCGAGTAATTCTCGATCCGATGAGTTTTCGCCCATCGTTCGAATATCGTTCGAATGGTTTGTCAAAAAGTTGAATTTTTCGTCGTAATTCAAGGAAGATTGGGAGGGTATAGAGTACGAATCGGTGCTCGAATTCGATGAGGAAAAGCCCGAAGTATTCGATGAGGATGACGAGGAGGATGTTAAACCGGAAGTAACTGAGAAATCGTCGCTGCTATCGAAACTCGAGGAGGAAACACCGGACGATGAAGATGGGTGTGACATTGAATGTTTATCGTTTTCGTTACGCCCATTGTTTCGAGCGTTCGAACGCGATGTTTTTTTTGCCACGCAACACAACATCTGAATTCCGTGTTGTCACCTCTAATGAAAGAGAAAAGACGAAAAGAAGCACCCAACGACCGGAAAATGAAAGTTCAACTCTGTCACGTTCGAACCGCGGTGACAACTCGAGAGCGACTAAGGCAAAAGCATGTTACGATCAACGAGGATAGTCTTCCACAAAAGATGCGTGCATCAAACGATTTTGAGGGACAGCTCTTTTGTGCACGTACAGCAGAGCCTAAATTATCCAGAGCCATCCGAGGCTAGTTCGTATCAGCGAAATTTCGGACGATAGAAATATGTAATGATGGACGAGTACAAATCACGTATGAAAAAAAAAACAACAACGAAAAACGGATTGATGAATAAATGGATGAGATAATAGATAATTGAATAATCAAATGAGTGAATAAACAATTAAAAAAGTAAATGGGTAAACATATAATTGCATAAATGAATGATTAAATAAATAAATGAATAATTAAACGAGTAAATAAATAATTGAATAATTTAATGATTAAGTATATGATTAAATAATTAAATAAGTAAAAAAATTGTTGAATAAATGAAAGATTATTAAATAAATAAATAAGTAAATAATTCACAAAAATGAATGAGCGAGTGAATACGTAAATATTCGTGTATACTTTTAGTCAAAGATATTTTATATGTACGTTTTCCTTGTACTTCCTGAACGGGCCAACACCAATTTTACTCGAGTTTATTTTGGGTGAGCAAGCTTATCTCGTCTATTCACCGCGATCTTTCCGTCCTCTTCGGAGAATGATGCACACAACACTTCTCCCCCTCCCTGTCTTCTAGGCATTCACGCTCTTTCCCTCTATCTCCCGTGTCACATTGCGATTATGGAACAACATTGTTTTTTTTTTTTCGTCACTCGATACTTTTCTTTATTTCTTTCAACGAACGCGGTCGTTATCGCAAAGTAAAAAGTCGAGAAACGTGGAGCATCCGGAAAAACCGGGCGGATCGATCGGACCACGATGTTTTTTTTTAAATAGTTACGTTCTTTCGGATTATCAGCGGAGAATTGGTGGGGGAGGCGTAAACGCGAGACGTAGGAACGTTGCAATTTTTTTTTTGACCGATTTTGATACAACGTCCACTCGGGTTTTTGGGAGCGATGAAATAACGGTACTGAACGCTTTTGACACATGGACAAAACTTACCCTCGATGTCGGCCATGATAGTTGTGACGCGAAACATAGGTTGCCATGACAACCCTGCAATACACACACACAAGGTTATTCCACTGAGGACGTTCGGTTATCCCCTGCTCGGTTTTGTATTCTATACTTATTTTCCTTCTTTTCACTCAAACCTATTTAACGGGGAAACACGATGGGAATACTCGACGAGCTTCGATTCGATTTAATAAAACAGTTATCGGTGTTCTTGTTGATCAATTATCTCTGTCGTTTTTTATTAGTAGGGGTAATTGATATAGAGAAAAAAATGCGTTTTGATTTTTTAAACATTATTGCAGCGAGAAAAATTCATCGTCGACGAAACAAAAACAATATTGGAAATCTCTTTTTAACCTAAAATACGGTTCGAATTTTTTGTATTGAATTTTTTGTTTTCGTTGATAAATTTCGAGCTACGAAGGAACTTTGAAAAAATTTATTTAAAGATAGGGACCGTTAAATTTGTAAGATGAATTGTTTAAAACGACTACGATTAGAAATAATTTTATTGGATTTTTTTTACGAATTTTTCTCTTCGATTTTTAAGGTTATGTTGGGGTTTGTTATAAATTAGGACGAGTACATATTAAGCGGTGAAAACAAGAGACGTTTTTCTCGACTCTTATCGGAAATAAAAGACGGATGCTAGAAATATTTTGATGGTACGTCAAACGCCAATCGCGTGCGCGATTCAAATTTGAGTTTAATGTTTTTCGGTGTGTCGTTAATATTTTCTATTTTTCAAGATCGCGCGATAAATGGAACGAGTTTTTGATTTTGTAACGTTGACGCTGTAAGGTCAACGTACAAATAATTGGCGAATGGTAACTGCCATTGGGCAGTCACGAATGCATCGACACATGTCGGTGCAATGTTTCGTTGCTTGAAATTAGTGGCCGGCAAATTCCGCTCGTTGAAAGCCTTCAGTCTCTGCGATAGAAGATATTTGCGCGAGCCGTTTCAGCCACTGAGAAGATGTCCGCGATGGGTGTGCGTCGAAGATGCCGTCAGAGTCATAAACTCCGGTAAAACGTTAAATATTGTACACTTCGTAATTCCAAAAGTACACTTCGTAATTTGAACATTGCGAGGTTTGTTCAGAAAATAAGGAGACTTGATGTTTCTTTAAAAATATTTATTTATTCATCAATATCTTAGCATGCGAAATATGAAAAGTCACCTTATTTTTCGAAAAACACTTGCTTCGATATCCTTTTTGTCGAGAATGTGGAAATTGATATTTGTGTGAAATTTTAGAACACCTCGTGTACATACAGGGAGGGTCCGCGACCCCCCTAGAATTGATGAGAGCGATGACCGAACACGGAATTTGCAACAACGTGCGTGGTGTTCGCTTGTTGCACATGGCTCTCGAAGGCGACGCTCACTTTGCTAATCCCGAATTCGAAAGTATGCGTAAAGAAGCAAAATCAAGGGGGGGGGGGGGGGACGAAAAAATATCGTGTTAGCCGGGCACGACACGAATGTCACTTTAACGACACGATGAAAATACGTTTCAGAACATTTCAGATCGATAAGTATGTACATCGGTGCTAATTTGCGCGAAGCCGTCAACGAAGGTCGAGCCGACTTTATACCGATATTCAATCACGAAACACCGAAATTATTTTCCGAGAGAGGCATTATACCGGATGTCGCACTCATTCATGTCAGTATGCCGGATGCTCGAGGTTTTTGCTCGTTGGGCACTAGCGTCGACTGTACCAGAGCTGCCATCTGTCACGCCAAAGTTATTATCGGTCAGTCGCATAACCTAAAAATCACGTCGATCCAGATGCACTTTGAAATCGAAATGATTAATTCTGCTCGGATGAATAAAATTGTTCAAACATTATCTATAATATCGTATTCATTGTTTCGAATGATCCGTTTCCCTTTTTTCATCACTTGTTTACACGTAAAAAAACTTTTTGTTTCTAGCTTCGCCGAGTTTTTCTTTGTTATCGTTTTATTGTTATTTCTTTAATTGTTTATTTATTATTTGTTATTGTTATTTTGTTAGTTTTCATATCGTGTTATTTCTTCGTTATCAATGCAAAAATTAAAAAAATGTTTTGCATTTTTTCGTTTGTTTTCGACGAAAAATCACAAAACTAGGAAACACGTTGGGAAGAAATAGTCGATGAAGAGTAACCTACGATTACACCGAATAAGCGTACAAAGTTTCAATCACTTCATTGGATGTCGAAAACTCGTGTACACCATTTTGAAAATCATGTTATCGAAAGAAAATGTGTCAAAGTTTAACCAGCGGTTTTATCGTTTCAATCTCAAATTTGAGTTTAACTCAAATTCCTCTTCAATTTGAGTAGCTTCAAGTACCGAACGATCATTCGAAATTATTCACATTAGTCTGAGCTCTTGATTGAAGGAAAACAATTTAACAATTTTTTTTAGATGGGGCAAGAAAAATATCGTTTGATTTCAGCTCAAGTAAACGAGCACATGCCGCGAACGTTCGGGGACTCGATAATCCACTCGAGTCACTTCGATTACGCCGTAAAGTTCGATTGTCCGTTGCCGTGCGTGAGCGAGAGTCCGCTGAACGAAATCGATATTGAAATTGGCAAGATAATAGCCCAGCGTTTGATCGAGGACGGTGCAACATTGCAGATCGGTGTTGGGAATATTCCGGACGCGGTTCTCGCGTCACTGGGGCATCACAAAGATTTGGGTGTTCACAGCGAGATGTTGAGCGACGGAATGGTCGATTTGGTCGAATCTGGTTCGATAACGAATCGTCGAAAGTCAGCGCATCGAGGACGTTTGGTTTGCTCGCTGGGAGTTGGCTCGAAGAAGCTCTACGACTTCATTCACAATAATCCGTCGATCGGTAAGAACGAATCGCGACCGAAAAAAATCAAGAAAAGTAAACATGTTTCGTTTATAAAATCTAGATTGCAAAATCGACAAAATTATGATAAAAATTTTAGAAATGTTGTCGATAAATTACGTCAACGATCCACGAGTGATAGCGGCGCAGTCGATGATGACAGCGATAAATCCAGCCATAGAAATTGACATAACGGGCCAAGTTTGCGCGGACAGTCTCGGCTGCAAAATGTATTCAGGCGTCGGTGGTCAGCTGGATTTTGGCCGTGGATCGTCGATATGTTTCGACGGCCATGGAAGGTCCATCGTTGCACTTCCGTCGATCACTAGCAGAGGAGAAAGCAGGATACAATCGATTCTCACTCCGGGTAACCGCCGATCGAATTTCCCAAAGGAGAAACCCTGTCGTTTTACGGAAATCTTTATTTTCCCTTTCTGGCCGCAGGCGGTGGTGTGACGACGTCAAGATCGCACGTCCATTACGTCGTGACGGAATACGGAGTGGCTCAATTGTTCGGAAAAACGCTGAGGCAAAGAGCTTGCGCTTTAATCGAGATTGCTCATCCCGATCACAGAGATTGCCTCGAGCGAGTCGCCTTCGAGAGACTCAAGTCTGCACCAACGAAGTATCTTTGAAGTTCTGGAAAAAAAAACAAAACGAAAAGTATTACTAAAAGCGAATATTCGCCGATTGCAAATTCTCGTCCTCCGATCCGTCATTGTTCACACGTCATTGTACAGAAATGATTCTTTATTCGTTAAAAATCTATTGAAGTACACGGACAAACGATTTGCAAAAAACAAACAAAAGTTTCATCTAGACGAAGTATTTTACTTAAGAATAAACGTACCGGACGTAACTCAACGAACCCGATAATTCGGGCTATTTTTCTACATCGTTCATTATTTTGTACAAATCATATACACAATCTTAATACTACGGACATGATGCGCGCTGCGCAATTTTCTAAAATTACCCGTACGCAGCTGTTAAAATGTTCGTTTGGAACCACGAGAATGTATTGGGACGTTTGGTCTTGACGATTTCTCCAAGTACCAATATTCTCATCGTACATCGAAAATATCTGTGGTTCTTTGTAATCGGTTTTATCAAATAATCGATCATCTAAAGTACGCTTGCACTTACGCTTATCTATTATTTATACAAGATATAAATAACGTTGTTCTCGTATATTGCGTTCACTCGGTACCTCTGCGGGAAAAAGTCGTTTTTCTGTGACGATTTTTCTTGCTGAACGTAAAAAAAACTTATCCGAGGATATCAAACGTCCATTTGGTCTTCAATGAAAAAACGTGTACATCGATATAAAGATGACACACGCGATTCAGCCAAGAATGTTAAATTGTAGCAGCGTTTGTACTTAGTTCTACGCAATTGTCGCTTTTTACGCATTAATATCATTTGTTTTCACGAGTACGCGCCAACTTTTGACATTTTCGACAGTATTATGCGATTCGTTAAAAAGTAAGAGATTCTACTCGACAAATCCAGAATGTAATTTCTTTCTCACGGCTCGAAAGCTTTAACTTTCAATGGTGAATTTTCAATTTTCAATTCTTCGTTTCAGAATCGGCATGAAAGATAAAACGTGAGAAAGAAGAATATTCCTTCGAAAATCGGATGTCGAATGTATGTTTCAATAATTATGTTCATTATTGTAAGAATATTGTATTTCTTGCATGTTCTGCGGGCATATATATACATTCATATGCAGGAAAAGATTATTTTGAACACACAAAATTAAATATTGGAAGTACATGTAAAGCCCTTTTCAAAAATAAGGCGGAAGAGGCAATTGATGGTGGAGGAAGGACTTGCTTTTCCAAAAGTAAGAAAGAAAGGTGTCTCTAACAAAAAAAAGCAACATTTGTTCTAAAAATCGGCGTTATCAGTCATTTTACAATTACTTTCTGCTTGATATTTAAATCGAGCGTGGAAATTATTTACACATAATTGAATATGACGCGAATCTCGATCCAACTGTGGACCGTCTATGATACGAGAAGCGTAAAAAATTCTTCAATTTCCGATTACGAAAGGAGACTAGCGTTAAAAATCGATACCTTCTGGTAGTGTACCTTCAAGTTTTCGCTTCTCCACGTTTACGTAATATTCCGCGAAATCAACGTACGGTTTGATTCTCGCGTTTCGATCGATCGGTCTCGCGGCAGGTGGATACAATTCCGAGGTGGTTGAAGTTTCGTTGGTCGACATGTCGAAATTGTCGTCGGTTATAGAAGTCCCGAGACTCGAATATTCACCCTGATCGTCGACGATGGTCGAGGAAGAGGCGACCGTCTCGACAATTGGATTAAAACGTACAGACTGTGCGGTCGGGCTTTTGATGCTGTGAGGCATAGGAAAATTAAAGTTTCGCACTAGCAACGTAATGTCCTCCCGTTTTCCGGTCGTTGAAGCACTCTGCGAATTACTCATGTTAACGTCGTGATGAATTCGTACTATTTTGTCGACTACCGCTTGAGCCACTCCCGTAAGCGTCGATTGTATTCTGAACTGGAACCAAATGGTTTCTTGTATGAATACGTTGCAATATTGGATTTGAATTTGGAAGTCATTTTCAATTTACCTGCTCAACAGCCATTAATGCCAATTCCTTGTTAACTTGATCGGTTCCCGTTGCCTCCTCCAATGATTTGTACAGACCTCGCGACATCAACAGGAGAAACCGACAGGACGCGTCGATCTCTATTCCTCCGTGAATTTCGGGCTCTGCGATTATCGGCTCGGCTGCCGCCGAAGATAACTCCTCGAATTCACGATAGCCACCCTTCACTAAATAGTTACCCAGGCATCGCGTGTTCTCCTGGTTTCCAAGATGAGAACCTTTAGATTCATGATTTTTTTTTCATCAGATTTATTAATTGTTTTGCGACCTTTTCTTACGGTTTCTTTTCCAAAAAAAAAAAATGACGTAACGTTCGTAAATTTCATGGGGTTACGTCAAGTAAGTTTTTCCTCAAGAGAATCTAATTCTTATCTCTTACAAACGGAAATACGAAAAAACGTTTACTATAGAAAGAAACAAAGAGTCAGAGATATTCTATTCTGCTGCGTAAAGTTTATGAGATCCGTAAAAGCTTACCTTGCCTTATCGATTCGACATCCAAGCCGAGATGCGATAATCTCAAAAGTTCATCCTCGTTTCGCAGATCATGATCTATACTCAGTTGAATTACTCTGAGAACGTGGTTCTCATCGGTTTTGCACAACAAGGCTCTGCTGTCTCCGACATTCGCTACGTACAACCGGCCACCATGAATCAGCACAACGACTGCGCTCGTGCCCCCGGACAATTCGCAATTCAATGCGTTTAATTTGTCGACCTGTATAACGACAATGACAGCCCGTGTTACACGCAATATTTTTATATAAAACATCAAAATCATCTGATCTCCGTAATGTGCAATAAGGAATGTATGTCAACGAATAAATATTTCAAATGGAACGTTAACTGATAAAAATACAAAAAATCCAAGACTGATATTGTTAACTAATCCTAGTTGGGAAATAGGGCACTAATAGATTAATAAAGACATCGAACAATTCTTATAAATGTACTCACCAGGTGAGGAAATTTCTGATAAGTTTCATAAGAATTAAGGCCGTCAGGTATATCGAATTGGAGGCTCGCACGTTCAGCCAATAAATCTCCTATAGAGTCTAAATAGCCTCTCTCAACTGCATTAAAAGCTTGTCTGGAATAATTAACAAATAATTAAATATAAATATTATGTTTCCTCTTTCACGATAACTATCGATATCGTAATAATAATGAATATTATGTAAGGTAACATAAATGGTAAGAATAGTAGCAGTAATGACAATATTAAAAATGATATACTTTATAATTGCCTTTTTAATAGTCTATATACATTGAAACTAAGAATTTGCTGACGAATATATCTTAATAAAGCATGCCAAATGGGTTTCCCAGAATATTGGATTTTGCATTCCATTTGAAAATGTTGAATTCTAATAGCATGCACAAATGAAATAAGCAAGAGGTTCAATGTTTATTTGGATGAACATCGAATCATGTTGAATGTGTGTTTTTGGTCATCAAGTGAAAATCTCTTACTGATGTAACGGGCGTATACATAACAAATGAATTTCGGGGTCTGAGATATCAGCATGGATTTATTATTCTACCTAAGTACTTCTTTGACTTCCTCGTCGCTTGATTTGCCCGTCAGCTGTCCCAAAAGTATTTCGGCAGCCATACGCTGCATGGTAAAATTGGCGGCTTTGGAGCCCTCATGTCCGTCGAAAACGCCATACAGGAAGGTGGAATCGTCGTAACGACAGTGAAAGCTTCGATCCTCAAAGGAATGTTCTTCCTGACGGTAGCCATCTTCCCTGTATATTTGATTGGTGGAAAAGCCGACACCTATGTGGGAGGAATGGCATAAAAATACTTTTCGATGGAGTTTAACGACAGAAAAGCATAAATCTCAAAAATCAAGTCTTTGTATTCGATTGGACAAAATTTCGTGTAGGTTTTAATAATCAAACGGTCGGCTCACGAATGGAAAAAGATGTATTTTGAAAAATATATTCAATACTGACCGGATTGTTTACACACTGGCAAATCGTCAGTCCAACTGTGCTGAGGATCTTGAAACGGCAGCAGATTCGATAGCTGGTCTTTAGTCGGCATTTTCAATAAATAATAACGATCACTTGTTATCGCTCGTTAAATGACGAAGCGTGTTCGTTAAGTTACAAGCGGCTTTTCGTTATTCATATTTTTTGCACTTGCACGCGATCGCGAAACGTTTTCCTCAACGTATAACCTGTACGATGGATTTTGGCAGTTTTTGCCTTTCTCGCGGCAACGAAGTCAGACCAACGAAGTCAGACGTACGTATATAGGAGAACAGTTCTTATGGGCGGCTTAATGACAAGTATTCCGCGAACCAAACTGCCGCCTGGCGGCGGACACGCGACCAGCTGTTGTGGAGGACCGCCGCAAAGTTGGCCCCAGTGCAGCCGGCGCGCGTGTAAAAGTTACCCCCTCTCTAGCCTCTAAGAGACTAGAGAGGGGGTAATTTTTTCGCGCGATCTGGCTGCTATGGCTAGAGCGTAAACTGCAGCAGAGAAAAATGTCCAAAAAATATTCTAGAAACGTTTTTCGCATTTTCCAAGTCTAATTTTGTACTTCTGGCAAAAACTCGGGCATATTTGTAATCAGCGGAAAATTTCCAATCAAATACACGCTTTTAATACTTAAAAAACGAAAAAAAGTTTTTTTTCGACCTCCCAGGCCACTTTTCCAAAATCTCAAAAATCACGATATTTCAAAAGGTCGTAGGATGGGCTTCTCTTGTGGAATAGGGATACATTCGGTGGGTTTGGAAAAGGTTTTTGCCTAACTTAAATAATGGCGTTGGGTTCGTATCGATATCGCTAATAGTTTTCCCGAAAAGTCCACTTGAAAAATCGCTAAAAAAAACGCAAAGGGGTATGTATGGAAAAATTTGCAAAAATCGA
>JAPYZI010004224.1:0-14458 GCA_030523105.1 Ophioninae sp. A BG-2022a
CGATGATTTAGTGAAAAAACGTATTTTGCCCAAAAATCGAAAAAAATTTTTGATTTTTAATATTTTTTTTATAGGTTGTTTACGATGTAATTTGATCCCATGAACATGAATATACCATTCATTTTCCCCAAAAACCAAAATTTCCATGAAAAAAATGTAAAAAACTTCTAAAATCACGATTTTTTTGCTGTGTGCAGTGCTTTCGACGAAAATTTATTGATATTCGTAATCAGCTGAAAATTTTCGATTAAATAGACCTTTTTAATACTTTTAAAACAGAAAAACATGTTCGATTACCCCGGCCACTTTTGCGGAATCTCAAAAATCACGGATTTTCAAAAGGTCGTAGGGTGAGATTCTTATATGCTTTAGAGATTAAATGGGTGCGCTTGGAAAAGGTTTTTGCCCAACGTAAACAATGGCATTGGATTCATATTGATATCTCGTACAGTTTCCCCGGAAAGTAAACACTGCTTATATGTATGTGAGTATCGGTTGACACGCGTACATATGTGTGTGTGTTTTCGTTGCGACGTAAACAACGCGCGTCTTTTCTCCACGTTGCGCTCGTACGAATCCACACGTACATAAACACACACGCGCCCACCTTCAGCGCTCGGCTATTGTCCTGCCTCGATTCTTGGCCCGAAAAGTCGAGAATTCGTCGGTAGTTTTTCGCAGCGCAAAACTCCAAAATTGTCATCGCTGACGTGACGAGAAGCCGCGTCGAAAGTTTCGAGCGTGTTCGTCATTCCCTTAAGGATAAATGCTTGAATCGAATTTCCTAGCTAATATAGTGGGTAAAAAAATGTGAGGATGAGTACCAGGTATTAGGTTATACCAGGCTAGGCTCCAATGATCGCTGTATTGAGAGTCTTAAAAATTGGTATATTTTCCATAATATTAGAAGTAGTAAAAAGAAATCTATTATTTTATGGAGCCAACCAAACACAAAACTGTCGCATAAGTTTGTTTAGTATGAAATCTCATGTTTCTAACGCCATTTAGTGTAACCCGATCGTACTTACACAACGAGAGATACAAATAACTAAAGCCATATATTGGAAAAATAATAAATTTCATTTTCCTGCACCTAATAACTTGGAGAAGCAGAAAACATAGCTAATGTTTAACGTGTGTACGGATATTACGTGTTTATAATACGTATTACTCGTATCGTGAGGCGTATAACCAAGCAGCATTCGTGAAAGGACCGCAATGCGCAAAGACGAAGACGCTTTAGTCATTGTCCGTTTAGAACGTTTATTCTCTATTCATTTGGCAAGGTATCGACGGTAATTAAACGGTCAAAGACCCGAGCCGGGAAAACCTGATTCAAGGTTGTTCGATATCATTTCGAAAGAATATTTTGAAATTCCTTGGGGAACTAATAATTTACCTGGGGAATAATTTTAAGTATTCGACATTGTCACCCATCA
Organism: Ophioninae sp. A BG-2022a; assembly: GCA_030523105.1. Lineage (NCBI taxonomy): Eukaryota > Metazoa > Arthropoda > Insecta > Hymenoptera > Ichneumonidae > Ophioninae sp. A BG-2022a. Next base: position 1,440 of record JAPYZI010004224.1, read on the forward strand.
ATTTGACCAAAGACTTCATCTTTCGATTGGCCGCTACCAGTCCAGATGGGTACTGCGTAGAAATACGGATTGCCGAATCGACAATACAAATTTTCATGTAAAAATGAATGCGCAAAGAAATTCAAATAGTCTTTAATAAACAATTGCGTAAGTGTAAGCTGACAATACAGACGATGAAATACTCCATAAAATGACATTGTCACGGCATTACCGTTTCGTAGAGCAAATATTTTTGTTTCTTTTAAGGTGAATTCAGATGTTCCCTTGATTAGATTGGGGATCAATAAAAGTTTGCTCTTTGATTGCATTGTTCTAATCTCGTTGGAGCAAGATTCCAGAACTATTGTTCGTACTGGCCCATCGCAGATTCGTAGGTACTCAATGGCGAAAAACTAGCGAAATACTAAAAGCTTACGATCCTGCAGAGGCCCCGGAGGTTATCCATGGGGAAAGAGCTCGGACGAGCACTTGACGCACGGCAAATTGAAAATTTCGTGGCACGCGGGAAATCACAAGCTTCCATCGCTTTTTCCATCATTCCAATACTATTTTGACGTTGCTCCCACTTTCGTGCTCGTTCGGGTGGAGCGACGCTTGCGAAAATATGTACACTGTTCAATTTTATAAGAGGAGAAAGAAAGAGCGTGGCTTCGACACTCGAAGCTGTTATAAGTGCATAACGGGAAAGCTACGCAAAACAAGGCACGACCTCGTAATCACTGAAGCGTCAATAACAACTGAAGAATTTGTGATTTTTTCTCGTACCCTCCAAAACCTCGTCTCGTTATTATTCAACTCTTTGTCAACAAGAAAGACGAAGTTTCCAATTACGGAATGTTTCTGTTTCCCGTCATTCCTTCGTACCTCCGTACCTTCCTTGTGTCTTTTTATTTCAATTATGAGAGTTCGATTTCACGTAATCTTTTCACCTTTTGGATTTATGAAGTGATACGCTTCGTAACCCAAAGGGTTCAACCCAGAGATCGTAATTCAATCAACAATCAAGTTTTACTGATGTTACGTAAGTGGCCGAGTTTCGTATCTATACTTACGTGATTTCGCGCCAATTTTTATGGTTCATCAATTTTATTGCTTTTTTAGACTTGGGGCTCATAAAAAGTTATTTTCATGATTTTTAAAATCAGATTACGAATAAAGATATTGATGTATTGTATTGATGGTTTTGTTAGGCTTAATAAATACACCCTTGAAATACATGGAAACAAGTTTTATTACATGTTTTATGCACTTTCACGTAGAAAAACATTATTTAAATACAACGAATCGAATTTTGCCTTTATTGTCGGAGAATCTTCATAGTAAAATTTGTTCATATTCTCGTTTCTCTGTTCAGCCCTTGCGCAAAGCATGTTCCTGTCGACGTACCACTTCATACAGCACCTTAATTTTCTCATACCTGAACGGGTGAATCTCCGAAACGAGAAACTCGGTTCACTTTGAAAATTGTCTCGGAAATACTGCGATGCCTAATACTACCATGGAATATCTTGTGCACTCTCGAGGGTTTTCCTAATTGAATTTTAGACAGAAATACATATCAAATAGGTTCATACATATGTGCATTTTTTGCACTGGTAGCGTGAAAAGTAAAGGCTATACGAGGGCGATCTCAAAGGTGTGCGCAATTGCAATTTCGACGTTAGAGACGTGTGCTGAAACGAGACGAATCTTTTAATACTTGAATCTATACATGCTTTATATATTGCTATAATAGTTTGGGCTTCCTTCTTTAACGCGAGAGTCTCGTGAAATGTCATTCGCAAATGCACGGCTGCACTTCCAGAAGCCTAATGAGATATTTGACGCATCGAAAAACGTGTACTTTATGTGTTGATTCGGCATACTAATTTAGAAGTTAACGCTTCGAATGCTACGTACCCTGGCGAATATGCGAAACTTTGTGGATATATCTCGTGCGGAAAATGAATTGGGGTCTAATATGGGACCACTTATAATGACCCTAGTGGAGGCCATTCAATGAGGCACCACATGAAAAAAAGATTTATCCCGAAAAAAAATAACATAATTGTTAATGAATAATGAAAAAAAAATTTGAGAACCAGAGCAACGATTTAAACTACACTACGATTGCATCGGAGGCCTCGTTTCAAGTTAATATATTTATTATATATCGTGAAATCCAGAACACTATTTTCAAAAAACAGCTTCGACAAAAATTTGTTTGAAGTATTGCTGAAGTATAACCCATTGAGCGAGTCCGTAATCGTTCAGTATCGAACAACAATTTCTTGGCTACAAATCGGGAAAAAAAAAAACGTGTACTCAACAGATATTTCTGGAAGATCTTTTCGTCCCAATTATTTGTGCGACTCAAAGGAAACGTCGGGACGAGAGCATTTCATTCTTTGAATCTTTGTCCGTGCTTGCGCTGCAGCCCGATTCATACTGGGTCGCATAGAGCTCGGATTGCACTTTTTATTGAATTCTTCCACAACTGCACTCGAACGTCACATTGCGCCACTATTGATGCAACGAATACAAAGAAAAAGAAAGAAATTCAAATTTCAACTTTCGATTTCACTTCACTCACAAATTCCTTCGCTGTTTTCATAATTTAATATTATTTATTTCTACACAGATAATGAATAATTTCGTTCTGGATGGAACGAATTGGTTCTGTCATTATAATGCGTAACATATAAAAAGTATGCTCCTTGAGACCAATGAATCCCGGAAAGTTATGGAAGAAAAGAAAAAAGAACATTTTTTAAACCGAGCTTTCCGAATCAAATTTCTGACAAACAATTTTTCGTAAATTAAACAAAACATAATTAAATTACTTTAGTAATTAAAAAATACTGAGACAATACAGTTCTTTCATTGCGTTTACTTACCTGCCCGTTAATAATACTAGTAACTCAGCTGAACGATTATTAATTAATTAAATTAAATCAACTTTTAATCAACATATTACCTAACTGCTAGTACTTTTGTCATTTTTACTTACCTCATCTCTGATTAACAACAGTAACTCAAACGGACCGAAACGATAGTACGGTATACCAAAAATTAGATGTTTTTTTTAAACATAAAAATTTGAAAAGCTTCATTCCTTCAATCGTCATTGCGACGCTTGCGACGAGAGATTCATTAAATAATGCCGATGGAGCTCAGGAATTACATGTAAGTGGGAAAATCGAGGGAAAGTGACTGAATAAGCCTCTGATACGTCAATGTCATGTGGTACTGACAAAACCTCTTCAAGCTTGAAAACCTTCGTACGTACTGATGTGCCTAACCAACAGCTCTTCTCTCGCGGAAATGCAACTTCAATACTAAGCCTCTCAATACGAGAAGACGTAATCGCATTATCCCTCGCGCAACCGCAACTGCTTCGACGTTAACTTCCAACTTTACATTAACGCGGTGCATTATATCGCAGTTGTGGAAACACCATGCTTCAGTCACGGAAAGCTCGATTCCGTTTACAGAAAGATATCGCGGAGAAACCCGAAAGGAAAGCCAAGTAAGAATAAAGTGTTGTATCTTGAAATAATCTTTCAACCTGAACTACCCTGAATCAAAATTTTGAATAAAAAAATTATTTTAAATGATTTAAATAAAAAAATTGAGGGACTAAAGCGTAAAGTGGAGAAGAGCTACGATCAGATTTTTATTTAGAGACTTGGAACAACGACTTCCCGAATTTCTGCCTCATTTGGTCGCGTGGATGACAGAATTGTCTCGAAATTTGTATTTTTATTTATGTTGCAGGAAACTTGGTGGTGATTCTGGTGGTGACATTTTCTCGACAACTGCGAAGCATAACGAATTTTTTCCTCGCGAATCTCGCAGTAGCCGATCTCTGCGTGGGAATTTTTTGTGTCTATCAAACTCTGACGAATTATTTAATGGGAAGTTGGCCCCTGGGTGATTTTCTCTGCAAAACGTACATGTTCGTCAACGCGTTATCGTATACGGCAAGCATAATGATTCTGGTGGTAGTATGCACCGAGAGATATCTCGCGATCGTCCACCCGATAAAGTGTCGTTCGATGAGAACGAGAGGACGTTTACGGGCCATAGTCGGTGTAGTATGGATACTCGCCGCCGTTTACGCAGCCCCAAAATTTATCTACGTTGAGACGATCGCCCACAAATTAAATTCTGGCACCATCGACGTAATGTGCATTGCGAACATCAAAAAGCACAACAAGCATGTACTCGCGGCAGTCAACCTGATACTGCTCTACCTGATACCGTTGATACTTATGTGCTGTCTTTATACGAAAATAGCAGTTGGACTTTGGAAAAGCAACGCTGCATTCGGTCGGCCTGGCCTCGTTGCGAGAGAAAGAAACGGCAGAGTTCATCATGTTCAGGCTTCGAGTAAAAACGCGTTACGAGCCAGACGTGGTGTCATCAGGTAAGGAGGAATCGTACGATAGTCGCGTAGGTGACTGTCGTACGATTTTTATACCAAATATAATTAGTCATGCCATTCATTTAAGCTCATTATCGTTTTATTTGCAAACATTTCTCGTTGTTTAAATTACGGTTTGAAAAACATAATCTAAACAAAACGGGTTGAATGTTTTATCCGTAGTACGAACATCTCAATCGTAAAATTATACTCAATCCGCTATTCCTGAACTATCTCGTTGGACTTTCCTCTTCAATCCGGGTTAAAACAATGGACAAATTCTTTTTTTTAATTTCCATAGTAGCCTAACTCCTCACGCAATCCATACGCCTGCGACTCAGGACGGAGGAGTTTTATAAGGATAAAGCTGTTTATCCAATGCTGAATGTCCAACAATACCATTCAATGGGTGCCAGTGACTAAATCGAAATCCGGTTCGTTTCTTATTTTCCAGGATGCTGATAGCTGTGGTGATAATGTTCGCGGTGTGCAACTTGCCCCAACAAGCGAGAATGATGTGGCACCATTGGGATCCAAATTACGACAAAAGTTCCGATTTCAGTACGATATTCACCCTCTCAACATTCCTCATATCGTACATGAACTCCTGCCTAAATCCGTTGCTGTACGCCTTTCTTTCCCGCAACTTTCGGAAAGGGATGCGAGAGTTGTTCGTCTGCAACAATCGGGGACCCGGGAGAGGGCTAAGAATGGGTTGCACAGGGGGTGACAAGGGCCCGAACGATAACGGCCAAAATACAAACGTGCCCCATAGCTCAGTAGTGAGACTGAGTTCAGCCCACGACAGTCCCTCAACGGCGCAAACAATCACCAGGCAAAACACAATCGGAAAGCCATCGTGAGCTACGTCGAACGGCCTTCAAATGGCCGTCTTGACAGCCAGTACTTTTAGCAGTGTTGCCTCACCAGAAGAGCCGAAAAATCGAGCAGGGCTCATCACGAAGACCACGATATTATGAATCTTCTTTTTCTCATTGATACACTAGCAGGAAATACGACCACAAAAAAGGCCGTTACAACGTTTGCCAAGATCGAAACGACAAAGCTCATCGATCATTTTTGTACACTCTGGTTTTATCACCGCAACGGTATCGAATTACGATTAGTAATTATCCCGGAACATTTAAATATGTGCGATCGATGAAACATAAAGTGTGCACGTAGCTCGTCGTTTCTACACCCGGGAAGACGATTTTGCGACAACGGTGCCAAATTTGCTTAGTCCAAAATACGTGCGCGGATGGCGTTCGAAAGACGTAACTGTAATAACGATATTACTCGAATAGGACAGTAACTGTACGAATCCTTTTACGATGATACCACACTTCGAAGCTGAAAATACCCCTAGCTTCTTACGGACCGAGTATTGTTGATCGTGCGACTGCACTCATTCTGAGAATCTTGCGGTGTGCCCGCAAATTGGACCATTTCGAGACTACAGTTGAAAATTTCTCGAAAAAACCGTAGGCACACTTTTTATACAAAATGTAAGGGACTTTTTTGGGGTTAACAGTGTTCAACGTTAAAGCCAAATGATTGATCGTTTGAAAAACATGTATGGAAATACAGATAGGTTTCGAGGAAGATAAAGCCAATGAGTTTTCGGAATTATACGGTATGCACTTGGAGAATCAGTATCGAATCGCACAGACGAATTTATAAATTCGAACATTCGTAGTTCGGATAAAAATTGCTAGTCATTATTGTTAGAGGACGTAGATGGGGGTAATACGTCATTCTCGTAAATATTTTTACTTTTTTACACCATTTGTCAAGCAGACATCTCTCGCAGTCTAGACAGAGCGAACTTTGAGCTACTCGCCGGAGTCAAGAGTAATGCTCCACATGCCCTTTAATTAATGCTAATTAACAGATCACGGGAAAGCTGCTGCGACCGAAAGTTGGTAAATGCTTAGTATGCACGTGTAACTTTTCCAGGATTGCCGTTAAATTGTTCGCAAACGATTTGGATATGGTAATTTTCTCTGAACTGATTTTGTCACACGCCATAAATTATTTTCGCTCTCTCTTCCGCCCAACCATCCACCCACCTACTCTCGCTGTCTCTTTCTCTCTCGCTTTTCTTTCCGCGCAGTATTTATCTTCACAATCGCGTTATCTTCAAAATTATATAAATACGAAAAAAGCCCTTTCGATTATAGAGTATGTGTAAGATAGGGAGTATGTATAAATTATATAATCGCGATAGCAGTAATTATTACAGTAGAGTAAAAAATGCCAAAGAGGGAACATTCGAGCTTCGTGGTGAATCGCGGTATCACTACGGCCCATATACGTTGTAAATAAAGCTCAAATTTCAAATTTCATGGAACATGTAAACGAAGGAACATATTGACAACGAATATATCGGTTGGTCTTTCGTCTCCTCGATTGCCGGATGTCCGTTTGATGGTTACGACGAGGCGACAATTATGACCATATCTTAAAACGCTGATAAAACAAAATGCCGCTAATAAAAATTATATTTTGAGTGCCAGACATCGAACTTGATCTTATGTGTTCCGTAGGTTCGATATGATCAATTTTAATGTACAATACATTTATTTATACGAAACTCATACCTACGAGGTTAATACTTCATTCTAAGAGTGCGATAAAAGTGAGGCAACAATTAACGTTAAATCAAACAAGATTTCGACTTTTCGGATATATTTTACAGTCAAGAGGGTAACAAGTTTCATGTTTATTGTTCGCTTTTGACATCAGATGATGACATCAAGGGATGATAAGTAATGGAATTCCAGCTATTCAAGCGATAAATCCATTCGAATCAGGGACTGTGGAATTATTTTATTTTTTCCAGTTTAAAACGGAAGACGATGCGAACTTAAATTTCAACGAGCTCTCACGGTCCGCTCGAGAACGAGTCCAAAGTGAACAAAAATTGGAACGCAATAAAACGACGATTTCTCCTCTAAATCTCGGTGTAATTTTTCAACGACCTGGATGTATTATTTTCCCAGTGCCCAAATTCCAATTTTCTCGAATGACCGGGCACTTTTTCCACATCCTTCGCCCTCTTTCGTTTCGTTCACAAAAGTGACACTATTCTTTTTTCACTTGACACTTCTGTAGATCGTTCGAGAGAATAAACAAAGGAGGAACGTGAAATTAAGCGGATTTTATTTGCGGTTCGAAAAAGTTAAAAAATTTGATTTTCTTACATTTTTCGAAAGTGAAAACAGTCAAGAATATTCTCTCACAATGGTGCAAGCATCGCTAATTGAGTAAGTTAATTTTTAAGTGAAGGCAACTTTCTTGTGACATTTCTTTTACAAAAACATTGAACGTGTTTATCTCTAAACGACTTATTTGCACCTCTTAGTGCTAAAATTTCAGAAACTACTGAACCGATTATTATGAATTTTTTAAGACATATTCCGTATACGTTTAGAAACTGCCTCAATTAGAATTATCTGCATATTTTGATTTTTCCTTTTTTTGCAAAAGCAGTAAATAATCATGCAATTTTTCTTTTCGCCATCATTTTGTTGTTTCTGCATGTACATTAAACATTATATTTCAGTCGGTTGTTAGTGATAGATTTAATATAAAAATTCAAGATTTTTCGGTTCCAGATGGGTAATTTTTTAAATCCCAACACTAGATTCAGTTTCGTGTATTAGTTTTCTATGGAGAACTATCATTTCTCAAATTTTAAATAATTTTGGCGATTTTCAAATATCCATTAATTAATGTTTGAAGATGTAAAACACGACATGTATAGATGTTATATCCATATATTTTATGAAGAACCTCCTCTCGCTACACACACATACGCTACACACACAAGTATACGAATAGAAACGACATCTGGCTCTGAACAATGAAAGAAAAAGTTGTCGCCCCTTTCAGAAGAATCGTATCGTAGATCCCATGTGCGTAATAAAAAGGCCTTATGAAAATCTCGACGCCTCGGGAGTTTTAACGTGCTTGAGATTCCTGTTGAAATTTATGGCGACGAACAAAGGCTGTCGAGCCAAAAGTCTCGTACAATCCTCGTTGAGTGTCCTGTACTGTTCTCAAAATAATGAATCGTCCTTGCGGCTGTCAAGGACAAGCAATGTGTAATCTTTACCCAACTAGGATGACTATAGCTTGTACATCGAAGGCCAGCGCAAAAAGGGTCGAAAAAGAACGACCATAAGGGACGAGCGCGTAACATGTATGTTACAATGGCCGAGACAATACGTCTCACCTTTTAGAGAAACGAGAACGAGTTAAGACGAAAAAGAATAATAAAAATTCATCTTTTTATTTTTATCGGATATTTAATTAATCGAATATTTGATACAAGTAATAACCTTTGTAATATGATGTATTAGTTATAGTCTAACGGAGGGATTTTCTTTTTTGAATGACGGAGTCAAGTGATCCAACGTTTTCCGTATGATTTTTAAAATAAAATGACTGATCGAATATTAACAAAAGTTGTGTAATAAAAAAATGAAAAACAACTAAACTAAACTAATAGCTTTCTCCTTAAATGTACATACAGTAATGCAACTTGCCATTTCTACAATTCCTTTACTTCCTGGGTCACAGTTTGGAGTAACGTTCCAAATGTGTGCATTAAGAGTTTCCAAATGTGTGCATTGGTCGTTGAATTCCGAGTGAACCCGATGGCATCGCCAAAGTTTTTCCGATCGAATAGATAAGACGTGAACAAAAATGAACTTTGACCGATTATTACTGGAATTACAATGATTTGTGAAGTATCGATCGAGAAAATCCAGTTTGCTCAGAATAGCCGTTTGCTTTGTTTCCATTAACGAGTACCGAGCCGAGTTTGCCAGGGACAATTATCGGCCTGTACTTGCCTTTGTTATTAATCTCGATCGACTCTTGTTTTCCTTGTCAGGGAGGGCGCTACATGTGCGTCACAGTAAGAATGCTCTCCAGTGGACCAGGCTCATTCGAGGTATACAATATCTTATCAATTTTTTGACTTTTTATTCAATGCGGGAAAAGCGAGATGCAAAACTGGCACGTGGTGCTCTGGCTGGCTAGGGGTCCCGAGTTCGCGCTGGCTGAACCAGTTTCATTTGGCTCGATCCTTTTTTCCGTTACTGGTATCGCCCTGACTTTATCGCAACTCCAACGATACACTTCGACCCACACTTACACGAATCTTCATTGTGCCGATTTAACGTTGATGTTGCGTTAATACCCGCCCAGCCAATTTCACCGAAAGTCTTCAAGCGGCCAACGTTTTGCCCCTTTCCGATTTGTTTGTCTGATGACGAGCTCCGGTGATGCAAAAGAAACAAAATTGCCGCACCGGCCTAAAGACGAAAAAAAAAAAAAATAACGTTTGAAGAATTATTGGAAAAATTGAATCGACTCCAATCCGGAAGTACATGAGTAGTCAATTGTAAAAGTCATCCAAATTCTTCGATAAATTTGGCCCGCGATCTATGATCAACTTGATGATCGCGATTATTGGATTGAGATAATTGTGTGGGTGCATCAAAGTGAAGAATAGAATGCGCAGACATTATTTGCTACTTTCTGCTGCTTATCTGTTTTTTTTTTTTTTTTTTTAAGATATTCCTGAACTTTCGAAGCCGCTGGTGGTCGAGTGATAAGGAACGCACGCTCTGGTTACATAACGTCACACCCACGAGAAATGGCAAAAACTCGGGTCATGACTTAGTTATCGCCGAGATTTTTTTTTTTAATACCACAGTGATGATAAAAATTCACCAAACAAATTCAGAAAATTGTACGATAATATTCGACTCCACATTGGAAGCAAAACAGCAGTGCAAAGGGAGATTTCCTCTCGGTTTATTGTTTAAAAATCCAAGAATGCCGAAAATATTATATGAAAATTGTGATATGTCAAACTGTACAAGTAGAAACGATTTTCGCAAAGTCTTTTTCTTCCAATAGCCAGCATCGTCATTTCTCGAAAGAAATATACCAATTAACGAAAGAAAAAATGAAACTTTGAAAATTTAATTCTAAATATCCTTATCAATCGCCTCCAGATTTAATATCGAATAACCTTAACGCTCAGCCAATTCACGGACGAAGTTTTGCTCCGGCAATTTACAAAAGATTAACGCAAACACATTTTTTCTCACAATACAATTTCTTAATCCTCATGATAAATCGCTAAGTATCTACGAAGAATAACTCCTATTGAAACATCTATTTATCAGTATTTCAAAATATTGTTATTCGTACGTTGTAAAACATTTCTAATGATGTCGATCAGAACGACATTACAATGTACGATTATTTGATTTTAATAACATTCCGATCCATATTATTAGAAATATCAAATACCATCACGATTTAACTTCAGTGGAATGTACGAAAGTTTCATATAATATAACTAACGATAGTTTGTTACATTTTTCTTAACGGGAGCAACTCTTCGTAGATACTTCACACTATAAAATAAACATTTTTTCACGACGACGAAATAAATAGTTTTTTATAACAACGAAAGAAATCATGTTTCATGAAAACAAAATTAATCATTTTTCATGATGACGAAATAAATCATTTTTCATGACGACGAAATAATTTATTCAGTCCTATGCAAAGCTCGAGCGCATCATACGCTTGGTTGTTTTTTTGCCAGCTCTCCATTCCATTTTTATTTCGGCAGTTCTATTTTAAAACGGCACGCTGAGAATCTGCGTTTTCACTTGAATAGCCGTCAAAAAAAAGACAACAGAAGATGCTAAAAATCTGAGATTCCGTGCGAGAAAAATCTGAATAAGATACCCTCGACGGATATAAACAGATTCTTTGATAGCTTTCAAAAATAGGTTCTTAGCTTCTGGTATTCGAAACTCTGCTTTTTTGCGAAAAAAAAAAAATGTTGATACTCCTATACGATAAAAATATTTTTTTAGGATAGAACAAGGATCGTACGGAAGGATTATCGTGATCGAATGGTTGGGAGATGTTCGCAATGATTTTATTGACGCAGGAAATATCTACGCAGGAATAAAAACCATAAAAATCATATAATTTTATGAAAACAGTTTATACTAAACTACAAAGACTTCTCGACCCTTGAAGACGTTTTTTTTAATAATGAAAAGAACAAATAAAAATTGAATGACAAGTGAATACCTTAATAATGAAAAAAAAAACCATGAAAATTTCGTTAACAATTAGAAAATAGTTTATTTAAGTTTGATTTAATTAACATTGCGAAGAAATAATTAAAACGATCGTTTTAATTAATGATTAATTAATTATTAGCTCACGAAGAAAATTGTTGATATTCGCTTGTTTCTGATTTATCATTAATACCTAATGATAAAAAAAGAAAAACAAACGAAAATCAACAATTTCTTTCGAACGCAAATAGTTATTGTTTCATTTCGCTATCGCGTATGTTCTATTGGTAATTACTAGCTGATCAATTTCATCTACGAATTACGTCAAACGTGTTATTTTCCACGCTTCGGAAGCACGATAAGATAATTCGCTTCACGGGGGAGATCCATTTTCTTTTTTATTTCGTAAACATATCAACATCCAAAGAGCGCAAGCAATGAAGCAAATGCGTGTGCGTCTTCGAGGAAGAAAAAATGGCTGGGTCACGTCGAACCGAGACGTTATCAATAAACCCGAGGAAAACAGTACAAAAAGATAGAATATAAGTATAGCGAAGAGCCTAAGACTGGACGCTAGGGAAGATTTAAAAAAAGAGCTGTGTCGACTTTTTTTATAACGATTTATCGAGTATCTTTGAATTGTTGCAACATCGGAGACCCCCAGCGAAACTTGCATCATTCAACGTTGGACGAGCCCGGAATAAAAAAATATATATATATTTCAGTGTCATGTTGACTCTGAACGCAACCTACAAGACTTCATTGGAGTTACAAGAAGCAGAATCTTTTTGCTTGAATTTCCATTCGAATTGAATATTTAGAATCAATTAGTTTCAATTAATTAATAATATTCGGAGAACTTCCATTCTAAAATATCTCGGTTTTTACCAATTATTTTTTATATAATTTATACTTGTTTTCTATTTTTTTAAGTCGTAAAAAAAATTATTATTATAATCACTCAACAGTGTATTAACTGACGACTTTATTACTTAAAGTTAATGGAAAGATTTGGGTAATGAAAAATGTAGGAAACAAACATTTTTTTTTTCTAAATAACAACTATACACTACCGATTTAAAAGTTTGGCTGATTTTTACGTTTTTTTAGTATTAGAATTTTAATATCATGAATATAATTTTGAATTGTGAAGAATCGCACTATAATAAATAAAAATGATTGCTCTAGAAGATCAACCGATTTTCTTGGAGCCAGATTATTTATTTATTATTTATATTTAATTTATATTATATTTAATTATGTCCTTTAATCATAAATCTTGTCGATGAATCCAAAAGGGAAGAAAACAAACCAAAAACAGAAGTACTGTTGGAGCCTGTTGGTCTATTTCTTGGAGATCGAAGAATGTTATTTACGCAACGCAGATCCACGCAGAAGAATTGGCCAATCTACGTTATCATAGGTCGATATGAAACCCCTGATTCGGTGACGTAAAAACAACGATTTCTATTTTCATTTTTTATAAA
>JAPYZI010004225.1:0-18006 GCA_030523105.1 Ophioninae sp. A BG-2022a
TTTTATTTATTTTTTAATTATTATTTTTCTACTTTTTATGACACGTGAGATGGAAGAAGATGCGCGCGTAGGTTGACGCAATTCTCGTTGCGGTCGACCGATGCAAAGGTGGCGTTGACGGATTGATGCGGTAGGGAAAAGGGGAGGGGGGGGGGGGATGGTATAATTGAACGGGAAAATAGAGGTTAAAAGAGAATTTCGAATTAAAGCGCGCAGCTTGTCACGTACTTATGAATTACCGAGGCGAAATCTAATTTCAGGAAAGTTTGTAGATTGGCCGTTCTATTAACGTTGTTGGACACCGGTGAAAAAATAGGAGATGTTATCACGTTCGAGCGATTTTTGCGTTGCCGAGAAAAACAAAATTGCGGCTTTTCGGATGAGTAATATTCGCCAGGGAACATCGAGCTTTTTACTGAACAGTGAATAACACTAACAATTTTAAATACTGTATATAAGCCAATACCGGATACAACGAAATATGAAGAACATTTTTTAGTTTAATTCAATAGAATTGATCGACTTTGAAATTGATCTGTCATTATTTTTGTCCCTTTTTGTATTTTTGTATTTGTCATCATTTTTAAAGTCTTCAAAATATGTTTAATGTTTTTCGGTCTCTTTAAAAAAATATAGGGCATTATTAAGTTCCAAGAATATTTGAAATTTGTCGATCCTCTAAAAAAAGAATTTAATGTATTTTATGTTCCGTACAGTGAAGATTACTCATTCGTAATACGAAATATTCCCAGAATCATTTTTTTTTTTATTTTAATTTCTTTGATCCACTTTGGAATGTATCTTCGATCTTTTTTTTTTCACTGACGGACTTTTATTCAGGATCGTTGTTATTCGTAATTAAATTAACTTATATCACTATACAGAAAATCCATTTTTGATTTACTTAAATATTATTATGTATTTTATATCAAACGTTAAACCGCGTTAAAAATTGATTTTTCCTCAAACACAAAAAAGCCGTACACATATCCAAAGCACGTTCCAACGTTCATGCTTGCAATTCTAATAATCTGCATATACAGAGATTGATTAATGTATTTCTCACTTATCCAATATTAATTAAATAAATTCATCCATTAATTCACTTTCTCATTTATCAATCTTTCCATTTCTTCACTTATTCGTGTATTCATCAATCCGTGCGGTCTTATCATATCGAATGAAAAAGCCCTTCGTTTTCTTTTTACACACCAACGATAAATCATCAACCAACGTGGACGCGGACTCAACCGATAAAAAATGAATTCAGTAAAAATTGCAAAAACGTTCTCGATCGTATTGCGGCTCTCCGAGTATTTCGATTCACCGAGAGGCCCTTATCGACCTCCCTTATCCGCACGAGTTGCCTTCACAATTTCGCGCGAACTTTTCCTTTCTCCTCTTCCTCCTCTTTCTCCACCTCCTCCTCCCTCCCCCCCTGTGTATGAAGACGGCAGTACAATATCGCGCATATAGAGTCGTCGCATTGTTGAGAAAGCCTGCGATGCACATATATATGCGCCCTATGCACGTTCCAATGTCGTCGCATTCCACGTTGATCGTTGGCAAAAGGTTAACGACCATCTAAAACCTACCCAAGGGATATCTATGGACGTTTCTTCAGGGAAGGTGGAGCCGACTCGTGGGACAGAAGTGGCAAGAGGGAGTAGAGTTGGCGGGGGGAGGGGGCGGGATAAAATGGAGCACCGGGCGTTAGTGTTACCTGCAACCCGGCGATGCAACTCGTCGGATTAGCCTGGAGATTGCAAATTGCGTAATAATTTAGCCGGTGAAACCGGCTGATTAAATTCCCCGGTAGTCCGATGAAAGAGGGGGATGAAGGGGACGCGGGGGGGAGAGGGGGGGAGGGAGGTTAGTAACTTTGCCGTCGATGTTTCCTCGAAAGCCGATAAGTTACCTCGGACCAAGAATCGATGCGCTCGGTGAGATCACATCGCTACCGGAATTCGGAGAGGAAAACGGTCGATCTTTCGGATCTGGAAAGCGCGATTTTCGTTTGATAAGTTTCGAAGGTGATCGTGCGATTAATAATGAATATTAAGTCTTCATGGAGGGTATGAAAGATGTGGCTGTGAAAAGAGGATTTTAGTGTTCTTCCAATTGTAGACAAAGGATGGTGAGTCGTATAATCGATTAACGACATTTGTTTGGGTTTGAATTTTGTTTGTTTTTTTTTTTTTTCTAATCGTAGATAAACAAGGGATGGTGAATCGTATAATTGATTTGCGATATTTGATAGGAGAGAGCGAGAGACTCGATAAAAGAGAAAGGGAAACGGGGAGACCTGAAAACGGTAGGTACAGAGAGCGAGAGACAAAGAGAGACGCAAAGGAAACCTCGGACAGAGAAATACGAAAAGAGATATATCGGCGGAGCAAGAAACAAAGCGCAAATACATTTGTTCGAGCGTGCGAGAGCCTCACGTACGTCTGAAAAGTCTCGACTGTGATTTGCCTTGCGGGGCACACTTTGGGGATTCGCTGATTGCCGGGGTTGCTTCTACTTTGTAGGATACACGGTAGCCTCGGCTCATCGGTACCACATCGAGCCAGAGAGGAATAGAGAGAGAGAGAGGGGGATAGAAATAACTTGCGAAAGTTCGATAAACACGAGAGAGAAAGAGAAAGATGTCTTTCAAAAGTTCGATACGGACGAGTGAGAGAGAAGGAAAATGGAAATCTCACCATTGGGTGTTTGTTGGCGTATGTGATACCTTCGCTACTGCTAGCAGCATACGCCACACCAATTCTCATGCATAACACGATCCGCTGCCGAAATAACACACTCGTCAGCCGCTCTCATCGGGCAGCACACGTATTTCGAATTTTCTAACCTATTACGTTCGCTGCAGGTCTACACACTGGTACACGACGACCTGTACAGCTGGAACATTCACAAGGAAACCAAGAAAGTTTCTCTTCATTCGAGCGCTCTTGTACCGCTCGTCCACTTTGAATGTTCGCCATTCTCACAGTTTCGCAAATCTATGAGCGTAGGAATTGGAGAGTAAGAGAGACAGAGAGAATCATACATGGAATTTGAGAAAACTGGGCCAGGAGCTTTCACAGTTTCACCGCATCGCTACAAGAGGCACGAATCGAAGATTTACATTTAGTTATTTCAAGCTTTTCTATTTTCGCGTCAACATTTTTTTGAAGCAAATAATTTTTTCAGGTGTGTTATTTCACTTGAAAAAAATAATTTTTTCAAGTGTGTTATTTCACTTGAAAAAAATAATTTTTTCAAGTGTGTTATTTCACTTGAAAAAAATAATTTTTTCAAGTGTGTTATATTTTTATTGACGAGTGTGTTATTTCGGCAGCGGATCGTGTTAGAAAATAGAAACATTGAGGATCTTTCGAGTGAACCGTAACTCGTTTTCAGGCATGTTTTTCCCCTCCGTTCTTAATTACGATTTTCTTGTTTTCGCGCTACGGTACTTTGATCGTTTGATCATACTTTTTTTCTTTCTTTTGGAATTCCCCGCGCCGCTTGCGATCAAAGTGATCGAGCTTAAATTCGAAACATATCCGGAGGTGCGTTCGTCAACGAACGAGTTTTGTGGTAGGAGGGATGCGCGCGACCGGAATATACGAGTGGGTACGCGCAGGGGTGCGCACTTGTAGCAGTTGCGTATGCAAGCGAGCGTTCATACGAGAAACACACAATTCGATTGTAAACTGGGAGCGGGAACCGCGTTGCGCAGGTAAATGTCCAAACATACCAAAAACTAGGGAGATTCCTACGAGGAAAGGGGAAAATGTGGGAATGCGGGGAGAGGTAAAGGAATCGAGGAGGGCAACTACGCAGCAAACTCCCTCATGAAGAGCCCCAGCATTGCGAGATTACGTGAGTGGGATACTCGATGCGAGACCAAAATGGCGAGTGTGTCAACTGCCAACGTTTTCGACCTAGTGTGCTTCCATTATTCCCGTTGAATTCCGAACGGTAACAAACACGGACGAACTATCATCAACCTACTATTAGAAATCGAATAACCGAGCGCGATACCCAATAAACTGTCAAAATCTGTATCGAGCTCTCTGAAAGAATCGATAAAAATCGCTAACTGCGAGAATCTACCAGATGGATGAGGATGACGGTTGGATCAGCGAGTAGCAGAAGAATGGCGGAAGGTGAAAAACTGAACAAATTAGAGTCAGGCACGGATAAGAGGAATCGGAAAAGTGGAATAGGGAGAAAATAGGATTCCATTTGCGTTCAATCGGAAGTACTACTAAAGCCTGACTACCATCGCCCCCTCCCAACCTCTCATCGCCCTTTTCGCTTCCTCGTCTCTCAATGACGACTAGGAAAGCTTGTTCGTGTGGTCGTTAAAGTAGATTCCTTGTTAGGCGTGTATACCGATCGTGGAAAACCTGACGAGCCGAAAAATCGGTTGTTTGCAGCAGATCTGTCTTTGCCCCCCCTTTTGTATACAAGTCCTTTTCCACGACCCTTAAATATCGCTACCAACAACTCAGGTCCCTAAATTGACACTCAGCAAAGCCAGAGAGCCGTTTTCTCTCTTTCCACGTTTTCTCCATTTCTGTTTGCACCCCCCTTTCTCTCTTCATCCCCTTTTATTCCGACAACCTTCTTCCCTATCTCACTTTCTCTCCATCTCTGTCACTCTTCGTGCCATCTTCCATCCTCTCTCTCTCTCTCTCTCTCTTTCTCTCAGTGCAAACTCTCGCTCCCTCCCACTTCGCAGCCACGCTCGCTCATCCTCACAATTTCTTAGGCACGTTTCTCTTCTTGCCCAACGGCAAAAGATAAAAAGTGAGGGACAGAAGGACTGATCAGAAAGACCGAACAAGAGAAGAAAGTATGAAAAGAGAGCTGAAGCAATAGTTCCATTTCTCATTACCAAAACCTTCTCGGAAAGTTTCTACTTTTTGTAACGCATTAGCATTTTCATTACTCCTCACATTGAATTCAGTGATGCAACATAATTTCCATTCCTCTTTGCGTTACATTTTGTCACGCAAACAATTTTCATTCCAGTGGATTTTGTGCTGTAAACAATTTACATCAATTATTAAATTATATTTTGCAATGTATATCGATTACTCATAACACCACGTTTTGTAATGTGAACCATTTTTATCCCCCTTTATAATGCAATGAGTAATGATTTTTTTTTTTTTTGTAATTCGAGATGTAATTTTATAAGTAATAGAAATTGTTTACATAACTGCATATAATGTAATGGCATTTTTTTCATTGCTAAATGTGACGTACGACGTTATGAAATATTTTCTAATTACGGATTAAAATAATGATGAATAATGCATTACTTTTCATTAAAAATTTCGCGATCCTCCTGTGAGAGTTTAACCGAAAGATTAGGAATTTTGAAAAAGAACGTTGTACGTCGATAGCGAATGGACCTCTGGAATAAACGAACCGAATTTTTTCACCTCTCTTTTGTGACGAGACGAATCACTGCGATACTTTCAACGAATAAATTAATTGTCACCCTTGAACTCTCGCTTTCAGGATTCAGTACCAAGAGGTGTCAACAGAACCCTGTCACCAAGCCTACGATGTCCGTCCATCACAAAGGTATATCTCAGCAGCGATAAGAGGTAACCAGTTAAAACTTTCATACATCGATATTATTACTCCATGAATTTCTGCAAACAATAAAATAATACTATTTTTAAAAAACCAAATAAACGAAAGTAAAAATAAAAGAATTATCAAAAAATTGGTAATTTTTCCAACGATCTTGTGCATTTCTGTATTCTAAAAAAAGAACGCACGTGGATTTGAAATTAATCTTGATTATAATTCACACGCTGTCAAATAGACAACAATGTATCATTATACAAATTTTAAAAACAGTTAAACTTCAGTAAATTTTTTTAAAAAAAGGTCAAAACAGTTAAACTTCAGTAGATATTACTTTAGTAAAAATTAAAAACTGTAAACTTTGCCAATTTGAAAACTTTGAAATTTACTCTTGTAAAAAAAAAAACCGTAATTTGCGAGTCAGCAACAATGAAGTCCGGTGGTTGAAAAACACTTCGATAAAAAATTCACAAAAGCGCCCTTATCGTTTCGGCAATTGATAAATAAACGGAATCTCGTGTCTGGAGCGATAAGAGACAACCAGTTAAAACTTTCATACACCGATATTATTATTCCACGAATTTCTGCAAACAATAAAAAAAAACACACAATTTTTAAAAAACCAAACAAACGGAAGTTCAAATAAAAGAATTATCAAAAAATTGGTAATTTTTTCAATGATCTTGTGCATTTCTGTATCATAAGAAAAGAACTGGTACGACTCGTAATTCGAACAGTTGTTTTACGAAATGTTCTCAAGAACAATAGGATCAGGTATAAAAGAAGGAGCGCGGTGTGACAGCCGCGGACGGACATGACAAAATCGTACAGGACTGCCGGTGGGTATACGCAGCCCTAAAAATAAAAGTGGCGGAGAGAGAGAGAGAGAAAGAGAGAGAGAGAGAGAGAGAGAGAGAGAGAGAAGCTGGCTGAAATTCGAGACAAGGGAATTAGCATTCGATTCAAGGCCCGTTTTCTTCTTGTCTCGAAAGCTTCTTCTCGAGTCTGACGTAATTCGGGATTCACGCGTCGAAAACGCGAGACGGTAGTCGACTGTGAGTAGGAAGGGGTAGGACAGGCAACGTTTGAAGGGATGGTCGGAAGCTGGCTTCGTTCGAGTTGTCAGGGATGCCGCGACGACGGAGGGGTTGATGCTGAAATCTTGGCCCGTTCCGAGTCAGCTTTCCAACCCTTCCGTAACTCCGAGCTCTCCCCCCCCCCCTTCCCCGCCGCCCCTTTGCTCTCTATTTCTCTCTCTTCATATTCTTCGTCTCCCGTACACGCTATATATTCCTCTACGACGATCCCTTTTACTCTTAGCTCGCCTTCCGTTTTCCCGGCTTGTCTCGACGTGTACAACTTCCGCGAGATATCTTCTAACTCATTTTCCGTTGTAAATTTCCATTCCCGTGTTTCCTCGGCGCAACGAAATATCGTTCTGATTACCATTACCGTGTGTACGTGAAGCGTCGCCAGTTTTAACATACCGAGGGCTTGTTGCGCGTCTCCGTGCTGGTCGCTTGCTACGTATACGTCAATCCGAGTCGAGAACTCGTATGACGCTGAGCCAACCCCTATGTATATTCGATGACGTATAGGATGCGGCGCTGAAATCCGGACTAATTAAACGTTTTTTTTTTTTAAGTAAATTTCATTGCACGAATGAAAAAAGTTGTTATTAATAATTATTTCTTTTAATTAACTAGTTATAATTAGTAAATTGTTCGTAATTATTGATGATTTATTGAAATTAATTATTATAATAATTTATTTTGCTAAATAATTCAGTAAAATATATTAAATTAATTTAGTCAGTAATTGACTTACTAAATTAAAAGTACACACATTTTTTTAAAATAAAAAAAAAATTTGTTTTAAAGTAAGTTTCATTGCACGAATGGAAAAGTTATTATTAATAATTATTTCTTTTATTTAATTATTGATAATTAGTAAATTGTTCATAATTATTGATGATTTAATGAAATTAATTATTATAATGATTTATTTGACTAAATAATTCAGTAAAGTAATTAAATTAATTTAGTAAGTAATTAACACATTTTAACAGTAAAAAAAAATGTTTAGAGTAATATAATTTAGTAAAAGAATTCATTATAATGATTTATTTGATTATAATTTAGTAAAAGAATTCATTATAACGATTTATTTGATTACATTACTTTTTAAGTCATGAAAAACACGTTTTATCGATATAACCACCTTCTGCTTCAATAATCATTTTCAATGTCAGTCCGAAGCGTTCGCAAGCTTGTTTCAACGATTCACGATCCATATCGGCGAATGCTGGTTCAATTATGGCGCCCAAACGTTTGGGTATTCAGTGATCCTTTCAACCACGTTAAGTACATAGAAGGCTCAAGGATTTAAATCTGGTCTGCTCGGAGGGCAGAATTATTCGTCTCGAAGCATATCAACGTTGTTCACCAATTTTGCACCAAATGAATTATAATACTGTCGAACTATTTGGGAGCCAATCTCTCGTAGCGGTATCAAATTTATGCACGGTTGATTCTTATTTTGTTGCCTTTTGAGATAAGCTATCGCCATTTGTAAACTGAAGTAAAAATCTCAAACAGTGGAAACTTTATTTTCAATGTATTTTTACACGTAAAATTAAAATCGTATACGTATAGTTAATTATAATGAAGACGTCATCAATTTCTTTCCGAATCGATCCCAAGTGTGCTCTACGATCTTTTTGAATCGTTTATTTCTCTTTTGCGTATCTTTCATACTGCTGAGCAATAATAAAGCAACTATATGATCACTAACGTTGATAACTCAGCTGTTGATGACATTTTATATAATACCCAAGACGATCGATCTCTAAGTTTCAAATAACAAAAAAATATATATATTTTCCATAATATAAGTAACTGCCAATTAATTAAAAAAAGAAATCTAGGGGAATTAATAAATGAAACAGAAAATAAAAACCTGCTCTACACGAAGTCTCGGCAAAGAAATAAAAAAAATGCTTTTCCCTCGAAAAGTGGAAAAGATCGAGTCCTCAATAGACCGATCAACTGCAATAAGTTATGTTTTTTTTTTTTCTTCACTTTCAATTACAAATACACCCTTTCCCTCAGCTGTTGATGACATTTTATATATTACCCAAGACGATCGATCTCTAAGTTTCAAAAAACAAAAAAAAATATATATTTTCCCTAATATAAGTAATTTCCAATTAATTAAAAAAAAGGAATCTAGGAGAATCAATAAATAAAATAAAAAATAAAAACCCGCTCTACAGGAAGTCTCGGGAAAGAAATAAAAAAAAATGCTTTTCCCTCGAAAAGTGGAAAAGATCGAGTCCTCAATAGACCGATCAACTGCAATAAGTTATGTTTTTTTTTCTTCACTTTCAATTACAAATACACCCTTTCCCTCTCGAGGTACGAAGGTTCAACGGAATCCTTTTCGAAGTGACTGGCTCGATTATGAAGAATGCTATTTTCACGATAAAGCGAGCGAGCGAGCTACCGAGAGAGAAAGAGAGAGGTAAAGGGATTTCCGGCAGCTCAGAATTTCCCGGACGCCTTTCGATAAGCCCATTCCTACCGATATACGCCGTTCCGCGTCGGAGCGCCTTCAGGTGTGCAGTAAGCAAAGTTTATGGCTCGTTGCTGTGATAATGGACAGTTCTATGCGAGGCGGTTTATCGGTTTCCCGGCTGCGAGTCCGCCAGCTTCGAGTCCTCGAAAGTGGGGAGGGTATGAGACTTGAGAGAGGTGAGGGGGAGGGCCAGACGGAGGATGAGAATATCCAGTCGTTCGAATATTCGAAATCGTCCGAATGACGTTTCTTATTCCCCTCTCTCTCCCTCTTCGCTTCGTGAAAGCGAGTCGTAAGAGGGTGGCGAGTGAGAGGAGAAAGAATCTCGACGTTTAAGGGTTGAGGGAGAGTGCCGCGTTTGGCTTTGAACGAGATCGGCGAAAGTAGCGAGAATTCAACTCGGGAGTTTCGCGATGAGAGATTGGAAAGGGAAAGAGATACAAAAGACGAGAGAAAAGTGCGAACGGTCAAGGAGAAATTGCCGACGAGAGAACGGCGAAGGGCGAAGGGAGGGGAAATTGCCGTAGGAGTGGGAGGAATCGCCAGCAGGCAGGAAGAAATCGGGGAGAGGAGAAATAACAGTGAGTTACGTATCGGGAATGGAAAAGGGCCAAGAAACGCGACGGAAGAAAGGTTCGCTGGAGGGCTATAAGAGAAGGGGGTAGGTGAAGCGGGCTGGCTCGGAGGAAAATTCAAATCGATAGTGGCAGACGCGGCACGCGAGTGGCAACCTCTTAAATTGATCCGAGCCAATTGGACACGATCCATCGTTCAACGGTCCGTAATGCATTGGCCCTCTCCACACATTCGACCTTCGCCCATTCATCCGTGTACCATTTCTTTCCATCGGCGAATACCCCTTGCCTCTCCTCCGAACGTCTCTCCTCTTCCTCTCATCCTTTCGCGCTATCCGATTTTACTTTGCCCTTTCGGTATCCGCTAGCTCTTTCTCTCTCTATTTGTCTCTTGTCCGGCAGATCGCAAGCCGTGCGTCACGATCAGGGCTCATCCTCAAATTGCCTTAAAGAATCGTCTCGGTGTGACCCTTCGAAAAATCACTGATCTTCGCGATTTTTTTTTGTTGTTTTCTAATGAACTAATATCGGTCTGGTTTTCTTTTTTTACAAATAAATATTTTTACAAATAAATTTTTTTACAAAAATGATTTCTTTTACGTTCATTTATTTAGCATATAATAATTAAATAATTTGTTGAAATCACACGTTGAAAAATAGGCTCTGGAAGATGTCCACTATTGCGGCTGCAATTTTAATGCGAAACGGAAATATCAAAAAGATTATTCATCTGTAGGAAAGTCGCTATCTTGGATGATGGATTAGATAAATTAGACAAATTGGATAATAAGAAATTCTTATGAATTCCAGAAGTCTGCAATCCTCAGTACGTACCGAAATTAGTCACCTTACAGTTCGCAAGATAGGATGATTAAAATCATGAAAAATCTGTGATTGTTATTAACTTAAACTCTATTATTTTCGTAATTTTTGTAATTTTGATAATACTTATCATTTGTACCTGTTTTTTGCTGCATCTCTTTTTTTCCTCCCACGTTGAACTCTAAGCCATAATAAATACACATGTCTTTTTCCCTCTCGTTCTTCTAATATTTTTTTTCTTTCTATCATTACATCGTCGCTTTTCTCCGGTTGCATATATCGCTTCACGGACTGCATAAAAAGAAGGGAGGTGCGATGCATATCCGACGTGAATGGAACCCGGAAAATTTTTTAAATCGACTGTGAAAGGCACATCAAGTGTGGATGATTGTAGATAGCGCCAAGTGGACAATGGGGGATGATGAAACGAGAGGCGAGCTTGCGAATCTACTCCGTTCCATGGAACCATTCCGCACGTCACTCCTTCCCGCCCCAATTCTTCCGGCCACGATTCGCAGCCGCGGCAACGATTTTTTAACGCGTTCACAGATTTTTTTTCGTTCTGTCCGGATAGACGCACCGAAATGGCTTTCGCGATAGGATGAGAGAGAAAGGGATACTAATTCATTAACTAATTCAGTAGTAATTAATTATTGTAGGGATTACTGGACTAGTAAGCCTAATGTGAGCGAGTTAGTCCAATGTCTGTTGGATTCTCGGTAATCAACAATGTTACCAGTTGCGACTTCGTCAACTTTATTGATTATTAATGAATTGGAATTCAATTGGCTGGAAAGCTCGAAAGATTTTCCTTGCGTTTCGGAAACCCATTGAACGTGTTGGCTTTCCGAAATACTGAAATATCTCTCTTTAACCCCGTTTGTCAATGAGGGTAGAAATGGGTCATGAGGTCAAAAAAAAATTGCAAAAAGATTCAAAGCTATTCAATTGAATGAAAAGGGCGAAGGATTTTCCCTCGTGCTTTTTGTTTTCTTTGTTTCTTTTCTTCTTTTCGTTTTTATTTTCTTCTGTTCTTGTTTTATCTTTGTTTTTATTTTGTCTTATTTTATCGTTCTTAAATTTTTCTCGGTTTCTTTTGCATTTCCTTTTTTTGTCATTTTGATTCGATCATATCCATTGTTGTTAGTTGCGTAACCATACTAGTTACTAGTAATAGTAAGTCAGTTGTCTTATTCAGTGATCAGTAAGTTTACTTAACTGATTACTAGTTATTACTAATTATTCATTAATTTTGTACGCACTACGACTCTGATACAACTGATCGCTAGCAATTTTATTTGAAAATGACTGAACTTAACTAGAAACTAGTTACGCCACTTTAATCAAATGAGTTCGTTCCACTAACGATTCATTACCCTACTTGAGCCCTGCTAATGGAGTCATTTCACAAGTTAAAAGCTGCACTGTTCAACCAGTTTTACCTACTCGGTTGGTTTTGCAAGTTCGAATTAAGGGCATGACGAACATTGCCACGTGACACACGAGTGCGAGAGAGTTAGTCGAAGCTTTCAAAACCGAGATTTCTTAATAATGAAACGTTTTCATCCAAAATGGCGACCAAAGGGCCCTCGGTGCCATCTTCCTGAACGCACACGACAAATTTCGTACCGATTGGTTCAGCCGTTTGAGAGAACAGTGGTTTTTAAATTTCGAAGTGGACGGATGCGCGATCGAATTAAGTTTGATTCGAGTTTATGAATTCCGCAAGGACTGACTTGCACGATTTTTCATTGACAACTTGGCAACCGCTGAGAAAACGGTTTTCGAACGATTGTGAGGTTATGTCGAACTTCTACGTATCTCTTTAACGCGCGAACCGACATTCTCATTTTACCACTTTTATTCTCCCCTTCCAGCCATCTTTTTTTTTTCTTTGCTTTCGGGCATACGACGCAATGCACAAAGCTCGTGCGCATTCGGCATGATACAATCATACATGATGCGGGTTGTACCCAATCGAGTCAGCAGTCAACGTACCGAAAACATAGCCCGGGGTATATCCCAATTTGAGACCAATACACGTCCCAACCCCTACGGCATATTTCCATACGAACAGCCTATGTTCATATGGAAAGGATATTGCGAAAACAGTACAAGACTGTAACGTTGAGTCAGCGCATTTGGCTGTTTGGAAATGAACGTCCTTGACACAACATTCGTACATTTTTGAATATTTGATAATAATACATATACGTATAATGGTATATCAAAAATTTGAAAATCAAAACCCAGCGCGTTTGAGTCGTGAATAATATTCCGATGAAAAAGATAGGGGATTTTGAAAAATAAATGAAATTTCCATTTTTAGTGCAAGTGGATGAAGTTCTTTTTTAATTCCGTGCAGGGAACACTACCGAAAAAAACTTTATTCGTATACATATCCGTGTATATATACGCAGAGCTGATGATACCGAAGAACAACGATGCAGCGTTATCCTCCGTAAAATATTTCATCATATATTCCAATTTGTGCCACAGACATACAGTCTCGCGAGAGTTGTATGGATCGCGTATCAAGCGATGTATACGAATATACAACGAGGCTGATATCGCGTGTGAGCATTCGTCTGTACACTCATCCGATTCGATACAAAACTCATGGTACATAATCCCATCGAAGATATAGATTCGGTTTGTACGAACAAACTCGTTGCTTCCGGGTTTCGTTATACGATTCTCAAAGCCATGAATATCGATCGTCCCCCTCCCCCTTCGCCCCTCCCGGCATCGCCGATATTGCCCGCGTCGTTCGGTCTTCGATTCGACGTAAATTCACGTCGAATTAAAATTCGACCGAGCAAAAGGTCCGGAATAAAGACCCGGATATTTCTGTAATTTTTCTTTCTTTTTTCAGTAGTTCCTCCTGAGATTTTTCTTGACACGCTCTTCAGAATTCTCTCGTTTTCGTTATTCCTGCGAAATTAGTTCTAATTTAGATTCGAGGGATAAAAAATCGCCAATGGTGAATCGAGGCGATCCCGATTACGGAATTGTTGGATTTTGCAAATTTAACGAACGTGATTGGTTTCTGAGATGTGTCTCTTTAACCCCAATTTTTAATAAGGATGAAAGTGGGTCACGAGGTCAACAAAAAAATGCAAAAAAGATTCAAAGCAATTCAATTGGATGGAAAGAGCGAAAGATTCTCCTTGCGTTTCGGAAACCCATCGAACGTGTTGGGTTTTTCGAGACACTGAAATATCTCTCTTTAACCCCAATTTGGAATAAGGGTAGAAGTGGGTCATGAGGTAAAAAAGAAATGCAAAAAAAATCGAAGTCATTCAATTGCATGGAAAGGGCGAAAGATTTTACTTCGTGCATTTTTCCTTTTTCTTTTTTCTATTTTATCTTTCTTCAATCTTTTATCCGTTTCTTTTTCTGTTACGTCATTTTTGTCAGCGTTCATTCAACAGACGTATCGGTACACCAAGTCCTAATTTTATAGTAAGAAATAAGGGTTAGTTACCCTTATTTCTTGCTTCGTAAAATCTTTTGACGAAGCTTTTTACGAAGCACTAAAGGAAATGAATGATTAAAAAGAGAATTTTTAAAAAGTTTCCTTTTTTTCCATCCTCTTATATGATCATTCAGCTTTTCGAGACGTTCATTATAGGCAGTCAGGGAGGAAAGCGGTCACCCATCCGAGTGTGGAACGGCTCAAAGCCGCAGCTTTCTTCTCTTCCTCCCTTCCTTCGTGCGCTTCCGGGGGATTACGTTACTACGTCAAGGATTGCGAGCTGTGTGACACGCTGTTCGAGTCAACAAGGACGCATGAAAAAAAAAAAAAAAAAAAAAAAAAAAAAAAAAAAAAAAAAAAAAAAAAAAAAAAAAAAAAAAAAAAAAAAAAAAAAAAACAAAGACAACTGCAGCGGCAAGCTTTTGGACTTTCGCGAGCTTTTTCGTGGTTCGAGAGCTTTGCCTGGCACCATCCATATATTTGTCGTTGCAAACGAGTGAAAAACCTCTTCGTCGTTGGCTCGCCTCTTAAATCCCTTTGCAAAGAATATTTCAGCCCCCCTCCCATCCCTTCTTTTCCCTCTGGCCTTACTCTCGACTCTTACCCTCATCCCTTAGTCTCTTCTTACGCCTCCTCGCTTTTCTTGCGTCATCTTTCGCGTCCCTTTCCTCAATTTTTATTTTTTTTTTTTCTCCATTTCGCGTCTCATCGCGGTCACGAAGTCTGCGAAGCTGCGACGGGTAATAAAGAGCCGATGAAGGGACCGATTTGAGACACGAGATTGACAAGAAAGGAACGCGAGGACGAGTACGTTTTGTCCACCCCCCCCCCCCTCCCTCACCAAGCCGCAGGTTTTCATCAACGTTTACACAAATATAGAGACATAAGAAACTATGATGAAATTAATTAAGGTTTTGTTGAAGACCCCGAGTACGAACGGGACGTTAAGAGACGGAAAAACTTAGCCTTTGTGGAAAACGGAAGCCGCATGGAAACGGCTTAACATTTTTTTATCCTGAACCTTCGGCATGAGAAAATAAAACGCTTTTTCCCATGACTTTTGAATACGAAATATTTCGCACGTTTTCATTTTGAAATATTTGCTTCGTTCGGTCATTGACATTTTTTTTTGAAGGTCCACGAAATAATTTCAATTCTAGGGTTGAAAAGTATAGACTTCAAGCTTCAGAATGTTTTTTTTTTCTTATTTCGATGCATGCATTTTTCTAAGAGTTACGGGATTCCGAAAATAACATGAAAATTGGAAAGAAACTTCTGGTTCTTCAATTTTTAGACTCGTGTTTAGGGACCTTTTATTAATTTTCGTATGTACAATATTTGGAGGTGGTTGTGATAAATCGAGAATCACTTGATGGATTATTTCGAAATTTACAGAAGATACGATGAGAAATATTTCAATATCGTTGACGATCTCACTTTTCGAGAATGAATCTTCATTTTTTAATAATTAGGGAAAAATTACAACTGTTTACAGAAATGTTGGAATCTCGAGTTTAATCGCCACTTCGTTAAAAAAGATGATTTAATAAATCAACAATCTCAGAATAAACAATCAAAAAGATCGTTTTTAAAATCAACAACAGCAACAACGCCCTCTGAACGTATCTCTTCGTATCTCCTGTAAATTTTGAATCAATTCCCCATTCCTTTTCTCCAAACCAGATTCTGTTGTTTCCAAATTTGAAAACAAACAAAAATCCATCACCGTTGCTATCCAGTATTTTTTGGTTACATTTTTCAACACTCTGAAAACGCATGGGCTTCGTGATAAAAAAAAAATGCGTTTATTTTTTCACCAGCTGTTTCCCTCAAAAGAAAATTCGGAATTGAGACACTTTTTTC
Source organism: Ophioninae sp. A BG-2022a (assembly GCA_030523105.1). Taxonomy (NCBI): domain Eukaryota; kingdom Metazoa; phylum Arthropoda; class Insecta; order Hymenoptera; family Ichneumonidae; species Ophioninae sp. A BG-2022a. The sequence goes on from JAPYZI010004225.1 coordinate 15,913, forward strand.
GGATTTCTAGGTTGAAATATAGCCCGTTAATTTTATATTAGAAAAAAAAAACACGTCGTGTTCTAGCGGAGCCAATGCGGGCTTTAATCGTACCGAATTTGAGATTGAGAAATTGGCAGGGCGGAGGGCGTAGAGTTTTTTTTTTTTAGAGAAGAGCGGCACGCGAGCATTGTCAATTCGTAAATTATAGAGGTCCAAATGCGGGACGCGTTAATGGAGTAAATCGATAATGAATCGAGATTCGAGTGGGTCACGAAGAGAGACGACGTACGATGACGGCGAGGGGTCGGGACGGCCAAAGAGGGGTGGGGGGGGGGGGGCATGCAGGGAGAAACGAGGCTACGACTGGAGACAGCGTTTGCAACGTATATTTAGGACTCGTTCTCGTCGACTCCTTTTCTTCATTGTTTCTGCGCATCTATAGAGAATGCGTATTCGAATCGAGAAAGAAAAAAGAAACATTTCAAACTAACCTACTTTTTATCTGCTGAAATGATACGCGATTTATTTTCAGTTTGAAATTTTATTTGTTTTTGTTTTATCTTACGTTTATTTATTTTTCACATTGACAAAAGCCGTTTTTAATATTAATGTAAACTGAATACTTAAACCGTCATGGTGTTTGAAATTTATTTTAATATCGCGAATCTGGATTTTTTTTGTCTTCGCGGTACCCACAATTATTCATGAAATAATCAGCAAAAGTTTATTATTGATCTTTAGAATACATTTTTCAAGGGGAAATAGTTGTTTATTAATTTTCCTTATTTTTAATTTTTTTTTGTCAAAAGAATCCAGCGTAGTTCTGTAAACAAATTCTTTTTACAAAAAAAAATATTATATTCGTATAGGAAATAATTATAAAACAAAATAAATTATTAATTGGTTAGTAATTAATGATTAATAATTCATGTTAATTATTTCAATGTAATTAAATAATTATACGTGCGAGAAATTTGAGAATGAAATTTTGGAACATTGAACTTAGTGGTAGATGGACACTTTTCATTTACCGATGTTTCGAAATATCTCCGGTAGGTTTATTTAAATATCATTTAATTCGTATAAATAACATAAATGAGATAATTCGATAAATAAAATAATCAAAATAAGACTTTCACGTTGATCGGTAATCCGTTAAAACAGGACGAGAAGAATCGTTTTTTATTCCCGGATTATTTCATTCGCAAAGGGCTCCAAAATTATAATTCCCAATGAGACGTGCGTTTTCTGTGCAGTGGTGAATGTGAAGCTCCTCCGGCAATGAAGGAGCCAGCCACGAAGAGAGTGCCGAGTGATGACACACACGTGCCACCAAGGGACACACAGATCCCTTTGTCTTCGCAGCCATATGCTCCCCCAATATTTTCTTTTTCTTTCATTTCTCCTCCAAATATTAACATTATTCAAAAGCGTACGTGCGAAAAGGAAAAAAAAAAGAAAACACTGTTCAAACAGGATTGCCTGGCGCGATGATCATTTTTCAACTTGATGATATTCGATAGCTTGTGACTTTCGATTTTGAGACGTAATCGTGAGGCTGTCAATATGGAAAACTCGTTTTCGTTAACGCATGAAAAATGTGTTTCCTTTTTATGGTGAAAAAGAAACACCGATAAAAACACTGATGGATTCTCAATGCGACAGCGGCGAAGGTTTTTTGAAAATCGTGAAAAAAATAATGAAAATAATTATTTTTTTACAAATTTTTCGTCTAAAAAAACGAAATAATCAACGGATTTGTTAATTGAACGTGCAATTCTGGTGACCTCTTGTGTATACCGAGATTATTACGTACGGGAAAGCGTTAAAGAAACCTCGCCTCGGGTACGTTCAAAAAAAGAAAAAATAACAACGAAAAGTTGGATAAAAAAGTTGAAACCAAAAAAGTGTAGGAAAAAAGTTAAAAAAAAAACAAAGTAAAAGGAAAGAAAAAATGAATCTTAAAAACCCTCAAGAATAAACACGTAATAAAACCGATAATAAATGTTATCCGAAAAAAAAAAAAAACACAAAGAACCGACAAAGTTTAACCTGAAAAACAGAGAGAACACACAACCAAAAAAAAAAAAAAAAAAAAAAAAAAAAAAAAAA